>JARCZZ010039829.1:0-13537 GCA_030323915.1 Brotogeris chrysoptera
CAGGCCGAAAGTCAAAAGCACAGCACTGCACCAGCTACTAAGAAGGAGAAAAATGACTGCTACTGCTGAACCCAGGATACTGTGTTAAAATATAAGTAACTTTTTGTAAGAGATCTCTCCTGATCTCCAAATTTGTGCATTGATTTTTCAAGGTACTTTGGTTTTCTTACTTCTCTTAAATCCATCTTCTATATATATTTAAACACTGCTTAATATTTAGTTGTGAAAGGACATTAAAGTGTTTAGGTTAAACAGAAATACAAATTCACATGTCTTTTCAGCTTATAGCAAATTACAAAAAAACTTTCATTACAGTGTGTACTTCACACTCTTGTAGATTTAATTGTACATATGGAGGAACAAGAACAGGTGAAGTGCCTCCTTTCCTCATGCAACATCGCAAGGTTTTTTGTCTGAAAGGTAGAATTTCTGCCTGTTAGTCAAATAATATCTTTCATAATTAAGCAGCTCTAAATACCATGTTACATATGACAATCTAAGTATCATAGTTAATAGAATTTAGATTAGGAAGATAAAATAAATTTCTTAATCCCATTAACCAGATGAGAATGAAAAGTATCCGGAACAACAAAAGTAGAGGTTTTTGCATGTACATTTTTTTTGTTAATTGATTTGACTGTAGTGGAATTTGCCATTCTTTTGTACTAAAACCTTTACCTATGTCAAAGCTTTCCATTGAACAGCTTCTGAAGACTTCTTCATTTTTTTTGTGCAGTCTACCATGACTGTCATTGTACAGTAGGGAAGTTGAGCAGCAGCAACCTACTAGTGGAATTTTATGGGAGTACTACAACTCAGTAGCTGGCAGCTATTAATTTCATGGTATCTTGACTCTTCAAGCCAGAATTGTTATTTGTTTAACTTCGTTTTAAACATTTGGGTTTCTTTTTTTTCAGATATTTTTGGGCTTTTGAGATAGTTGCTTTAAGGGCTGACTGCATGCTTAACAATTTGTTCCTTGACTGCAAAAAGATGCAATGCCTTTTTTATGTTTTCCTAATAGTATTTGAGAGGAAATGTTTGTCAAGTAATTTTGCCTTTAAATGTCCCAAGAAAATGGGTAAGCTTGAGAAATCCATTGGAAACCATCCCCAGAGTGCATTTACTATTTGTACATCGAATTGAAATGTCTGCTTTTAAAACAGACCTTGTAAATCATGAGATACAATGAAAGTACTGGTGTTTTGCTTAGTTCCATGGTTTCAGCAAGTTCCTGGGAACATTTAGCAAAGCACTGATAATAAATTATATATTTCCTGTTAATTGAGACAGCTTTAAGTTGATTCATGTAGTTTGGAAATTGGCACAGCTATGCTGCTCACACTGAAAGTTTTTACCTGTAGTTTTAATTCCTCATCATTTGTATGTACTAGAGACTCAGTGTTTGATGCATAAGCTTTCTTCAGAAATATTCCTGTAGCCTTTATTCTTTCGGTACACAGCTGGTGTCCTTTTCGAATGCATGGCTCAGGAGAGCAATGAGTGGGGTGGGCTGGGGGAAGGCAGGACTTGATGATGGCTGAGGCAGAAGTGTCAGGCCATGGACTGCTCTTGAAGGCTGGGGAGAGGGTGTAGACACTGCAGCAGGTCCTTGGGCAGGGAAGGTGCTGCCCTTGGGGCTGGGTGCAGAGGGGCCCGGCTGGGAAAGCCAGCCATGAGGAGTGCACTGGGGGCTGTGGGGATGAGCCCCCATGGCCATAGTGCTCAGCAACCTTCCCCTTGCTGCCTGCCAGCTCCATCATCCCCTGTCCCAGCTGTCTCTGGGGCCCTGTGTCTCCTCTACCACTGCTCCAGCCACCATCTTCTTCCCAGTCAGCCCTGCTAAGCCCCGTCTCTCCCTCATCCTTCAGGTCATGGCTCTAGGAATCGCCCACATCCTGACCCTGCTGAGCATCGTTCAGTACATGCTGAGGGTAAGTGACTGCTCAAACCCAGCCACACAAGACTTGTAACATCAGGAGGAGCAGCAGAGGCAGGACACGATGTAACTGCTGGAGAAGATGGAACAGAGGAGTCGGAAGCTATGTGTGCCCACCCAGGAAGGTGTGCTCCTCACTGCCAGATGGCACCGGTGGGTGTGGGCCTCTTCTGAAACCTTGCTTGTGCTCTGGGGGCTCTACTGTCTGCTCAGGCAGAGAACTGACTATAGCCGCAGCAGCCAGCAGGGAAGCTCCAGCAATGAAGAGCAGAAGAGGAAGGGCAAAGAAGAGGACTCACAAGGCAAAGGAGACAGGAGGCACATGCCACATCAGGACAGATCTTCAGGCCAACTTTCCAAGAGATTTGTGGCTGACAAAATGCAGCTACTGTGGTTTAGGAAGGTGTTTGCTCCTGACAACTTGGATTAAAGCAGTGGGGCTTTGCACTGGTGCAAAGCAGCCAGCAAGGGCACATCAACATTTCAAACCGATGCAGCTGTTTTCCTTAGTGTATAAGAACTGGACCTTCATATTCATGCATGATTTTGTAAACCGTATTAATATATGTTTTATTAGTCTTGTGATTTTTGCAGTATTTAAGATGAAAAATCAAGAATGTATTAAAAGTTTCTAAGTAATATGTCTCATTTGCCACAATCAGAGGAATTATTTTCTTCTGTCTGAAAAGACAGCTTGACATAGGCAAAATCCTTTACTAATACCAATGAAACTGTAGAAGGGTGCAAAAACTCATTTAGGCTGTTCAGCATGTAATATATTTTCATGTTTACCTTACATTTAATGTTTTAAAATTTGTCAAAACATTACCATAATTCTTTCCATTTTATTTTTATGTCTCATATCTTAAGCATTTTCAGATTTTATTTTTACTTTTTAATTCCACTTTCACAGAGCATTTCAAAATACTAGAATTACTGAAAGGAGAAAAATGACCAGCTCTATTACCTTTTACTGTAGTCTTTCAGGAAGCAGTGCTTATGAGTCACAGCTAATAATGTTGACTAAAGCTGCTAACTCTGTAAAACGTTCCGTATCTTGGAATTAGAGCATTGCATCTGTTGTCATGTGCTTTATTGGCTCTTCAAGTGAGGCTATTCTCTTTTCAAAGGAATTGTACCTCTGTAATAATTTATGAGGGTATGAAAGTATTCTAGCTTTATATATTGATTTTCAGTCCTAAAATGTTTTAGGCAGGATTTTTTTCTGGTTTTATGATAATGATAAAATCGTACTGCTTCATAGAAGTAACTAATTTCAATGGAATTTATGTGAATTGACTTCTTTTTTTATAATACAACATTCAGAATTTCAAGATTCATGCAAGTGAAATTGTTTATTATGCAATACCATAGCTGATTTTTTTTTGTTCCATCAGAAGTTTCTTAAAAAGTTTGGAAGATGGAAAATCAAACAACAGTTTTGTGTTTTTTATTTTGTTTTGTTTTTTAGTCTGAGATACAAAAATAAATGTAACAGTAGAATTAGAATTGCCTGAAGGAAAATACAGTTTAACACTTAAATTTTAAAAGAATAACTCACATTGTGAAATTAAATTGCAATTTAGTCTGTTGAATACTTTCTAACTAGATCACAATTATGTGTGGTTTTTCCTTAGGGAAAGGAAGACACAAAATAAGAAAACTTGTACTTCAAATGTTTCTTCTAAAGAATATTTTTCATAGGGTAAAAGGAATCCTTTCAAATGTTTATGATCTCTGACAATTACGATTTAATTGCAAAAACCAGCATAAATTAGATACAAAATCAATAGATCACAAATCCAAGCTCCACAGTCTGTTTTATAAACTGATTTGGTAGGTTCTGCCAGGCATGTTATTTTCCACCATGAGTCAATGGGACTGTTAATGGGAGATTGTAAATACTTCGCTGGTCCTAACATTACTTGCTTAAAATCTAGAGTTTTTGTAGTTGCTGCAGCCAACTGGCTCTAGAATAGATCTTCTTCCCACAGTTTCATTAAAGTATACTTAGCTTAAAAATGGCATCCAGCCAGCTGGCATATAATTCCTAGGGTCTTCTGTCAGACACGCTTGAAGTAGTGGGAGTGTAGAGACTGCTTCTGACGCAAATAGTCTGCAAGCTGCAGAAAGCACTTCTGTCTGGAGAAATACAATTGCTTACTGTCATAATATGCAAAGAGGAATTGACTGGGGATGAGTCACTTCAGAGTAGTTGATTGCCAGAAAGTCTGCTACTAACAAAGTATTTCTAATAATCTGCATACAATTAACATGTCTGTGGGTTTGCATCAAGTATTTTTTTATATCCATACTGTGAAGTTCAGCATTTCTTAATGAAGAATACCAGCTATTTCACTTAAAGAGAAAAGAAAAGCCTTCCAACAAGAGCAAGGAAGAACGCTCACTATAATAAAGTCACAGCTATGGAAATTGAACCCTCTCATCCCCATTAAGAAGAAAGTATGTTGGTTCTGGAGCGAAGACTGTGAGAGAATATAGATTTCTCAGAGAAGAAGTAAGAGTGTGTGAATCTTCAATCCTAGACTTCCACCTCCACTTGAAGGAAAGTAGTAAGAGAGGTGAAAGACTATAATTTCAGTTTACAGTTTCCAGGGTTATCTAAACATATTTTTCTCACCTATGAGTTTAATAAACATTTGCAGCTGGATTGACTGCTCTGGATATTATAAATAAAGACATTTTATCCTCACCCAGTTTAAAACAATTGGCTAACTGTAATATGTTAAATGTGTGAACTCAAGACTTAACTGGTATACCTAAAATAAAAATTTCCATTGTGTTCTAAAATATAGCAGAATGAATACCTGGTATCTGATCCAGGGGTTAAGAATTGCCTTTCATTGGTCGGTGACACTGAAGGTTTTATGGTGTGCAGCTATATATATTTTTGAATACTCATGATCAAAAAAATAAGTGTAGAAAACAAATTGTATTCATCACAGCAATGGCAATTGCTAGGACAATAGGAATATTTAAATAATTATTTTCACTGTTAGTGATAGTGTGGTGCTGGCAGATTTCATTCTCTGTTTATACAGATACTGTGAAATCTGTTGTAGGGGTCATTTTGTTAGAGAAGGTCTAAGCCAAATAGCAGTTAGAAAGCAAGGACTCAACTGAGCTATGAGGTTAAAAATACAACACGGGCATGCTATGAGACCACACTAACAAACTGTATAGTACCTTATCTGGGATCAGCACTGTCATATAAGAAAAAATTGGTTTTAAAAATCAAGTGTTTTTTATTTAAAATGTATTTTAAATTCTGCTGTCTGTTTACCCTACCGAGAAGCCCCTCTTTACTTGATGATGAAATAGCCCATTAGGATATTTCCATCTTGCATTATAAACTCCTTTCATGTGTTTAAAGATGCAGACAGTGAGACAAAGGAAAAGGCACTGTCTGAGAATCCTCCTCCCCTCTCTAAATAGCGGAATAGAACTCAAGTTGGAAAAATCTGAGTAGCATGTTATATTTTGAATAAAAAAAGGGAAAAATTCTGATAAATGACTTCCAGAAATATGAATGTCCTTAAAATGCATATCTTGGAAAGGCCAAGAATGCCATTAAAGTAAATATTTTTATTTTCAGATGGATAGGAGGATATTTCCCTTTCCATGTGTATTCAGAATGAACACCAAGAATGAATTATATATCTGAATACACTATTATGAATGTATCAAAATATTCTTCCTGCTCTTAATTTCTTAGGGTAGCAAGAGCACAAGGCAGAATGTCAGACAGAACGCAGAATATAAAAAATAGTATTTCGCCTATTTCTTAACTCTTCTAATGATAAAAAAGGCAAAACCAAAAGACTAACACTACTGTTGGTATGTTATATCTAATGGGGCAGTAACCATGACAACTCAGGTGGCTTTTCTTTTAATTTATAAAGCGAAGAGATGTATTTGTAGACTTATTCGTAAAATGTACTCATACAATGTTGATATCATTCATGGTTTTTAAAATAAACATTTGTCAGTGTCCCATATTTTCTCATATTTTATGCATTGACATTCTTCACAGTTGTCAGGACTTTTTAAATTTTATTCTTGTCATCTGATATTTTGCCAGAATGCAGCTCACTTGTTTTGATTTTCTTTCAGGATCTATATCGCATTGCTTTGCTTGTCTAATTTTTTCCGCTTCTTTTTTTGTTTTTTTTTTTTTTTTTTAATTCCTCATGTCCCTATATTTTTCTGAAATTCTAATAGTTTTCATTTAAAACAAGCTTTAAGAGTTTATTGATTTATTGTATTTGATTGTGTGAGTTGTCCCGCCAGCTCTGTGGAGCATTTCAGAACAGAAGCTTTCTGATGAGTTAGGATCCAAAATAATTTAACCTGAGGGTCTTGGCAGCATCTCTATTTCTTCACAGCAGTGCTGTACAGTATAGTGTTAGAAAGTTAACATTTTTAATAGGTAGAATTTTTAATATCTCCCCAATCCAAAGAAACTTAAACAGAAAAACTTGTGCCTTAAGATTCCACAAATTCTGCTTTGCCTTTGCAATTGCTGGGCTTTTTTTATCACAGTGCCATGTTAAAGGCCAAATACTGTTCAATTTATAGACACAGTCACTCCCAGCTTGCATTTACTTGCAGGGGTGAAACAAACATGCTCTGAATATAGAGCTTGAATTTTCTGAAACTAGTGTTGAACTGTCTGTCCACCAACATATTACATTAACACATTCAAGAGAAGCCAACTTAACATGTTTCCGATGAGGAAAGCTGCCTGAAAGCCTGCCTCTGTTCTCAGTTACTCTGAGGTTACTCTGAGATGATCAATTGAGGCAGTCTGGCTTAAACATGGTGGTCAATATTGCCTATTTCCAAACAAAACCTTGGTGATATTGTGCTAGTGCTACTCATGTTCAATGGTTTTGTTTATTTTTTCTTTTCTTTTTCAAATTCTCCAAAACTTTCAGCTGTTTCTCTTTGTATTCCCTTTTGTCTTTGCTTCTCCCTCAGGTAGCCTGGTCTCACCATTTTTTCTACATCACAGATTAAAGATTTTGTGTTTCTATAAAGATGAAAACTACACAAAAATCAACTCATTTAAGTGGTGTGAATCATACTGAAAGATATTTTACCACAACGTGTTTCAAACTTGATAGTTGTTTTTTCAGTGGCTCTTTGTTTGAAAATCACCAGAAACATCAAAGCCATTACCTATTTTAGGAATTCTGGTACAATGAGGCATAGGGATAGAGAAGAAGGTATGCTATAAACAGAAGTGATTTCTCACTAAATCTGATCTGGAAGCAAAAGTTAAGAAGTATTATTTCACCATGCATTAAACTCACAAATCTACACAGAGCTCAGCTGACATAACCATCTAACTCAATTTTCAGTTGTTCAAACAAGCCATGATAGTTGCTTATGTTAAACAAAAATCGCAAGTCACCTGCTACAGATGGTAAAACCGTTGCAGCAATAATGTCTTTCTTAACTACTTATATGATTCCTCCGATGATAAGGTTGAGATTAATATCCCTTTTTAGGTTCTCCCTTGTAAAGAGAAAAAGCTATTTACTGCAGCCCATCAAAAGATGTTTTAAATTAAGGCAAAAATAATAGAAATACAGAGGTATCTTTCTCTCTTTTAGGTGAGATGGAAGAATAAACAATTAGCTGAGACAATTTTAGTTTTAAGAGGGGCAAAGGAGAGATTAATCGTAACTAGCTCAATCTCACTGTCCTTTCTGTCTCATATTCTGCTTCCTGTAAATCATAGAATAGTTAGGGTGGAATAGACCTTAAGATCATCTAGTTCCAACCCCCCTGCCAGGGGTAGGGACACCTCACACTAAACCATGACACCCAAGGCTATGTCCAACCCGGCCTTGAACACCTCCAGCGATGAAGCATTCACAACGTCCCTGGGCAACCCAATCCAGTACCTCAACCACCCTTACACTAAAGAATTTCTTCCTCATATCCAATCTAACTTCCTCATACCCTCTCTAACTTCGAACCCGTTACCCCTTGTCCTATCACTACAGTCTCTCATGAAGAGTCCTTCCCCAGCATCCCTATAGCCCCCTTCAGATCCTGGAAGGTTGCTATGAGGTCTGCATACAGTCTTCTCTTCTCCAGGCTAAACACACCCGAATTTCTCAGTCTATCTTCATACAGGAGGTGCTTCCGTCCCCTGATCATCCTCGTGGCCCTCCTTTAGACCTCGTTCCAGCAATTTCATGTCCTTTTTTATGTTGAGGACACCAGAACTGCACACAATACTCCAAGTGAGGTCTTAGAAGAGCAGAGGAGAGAGGCAGGATCACCTCCCTCAATCTGCTGGTCACACTCCTTTTGATGCAGCCCAGGATACGGCTGGCTTTCTCGGCTGCAAGCACACACTGAAGCCGGCTCCTGTTCATTTTCTCATCGACCAACACCCCCAAGTCCTTCTCTGCAGGGCTGCTCTCAATATCTTCTCTGCCCAACCTGTAACTGTGCCTGCGATTGCTCCAACACAGCTGTAGGACCTTGCACTTGGCATGGTTAAACTTTATCGGGTTGGCATCAGCCCACCTCACAAGCGTGTCAAGGTCCCTCTGGATGCCATTCCTTCCCTCTAGTGTATCAACTGAACCACACAGCTTGGTGTCATTGGCAAACTTGCTGAGGGTGCACTCAATCCCACTGTCCATGTCACTGACAAAGATGTTGAACAAGACCAGTCCCAACACCAATCCCAGAGGGAGACCACTCATTACTGGTCTCCAGCTGGACATTGAGCCATTGAGAACAACTCTTTGTGTGTAGCCATTCAGCCAGTTCTTTATCCACCGAGTAGCACTCTCTACACCCCAAGCTCTGCACTGCAGCCTTCCCTCTCATTGGCTCTGTCTGGGTGCCTACAGTGGCCGCCGCTGGGGCAGCCAGAGCGGGGCAGCCAGAGCATGGCTCCCAGACCGAGCCCTGGTCTTACAGTGAGTGCTCACCATCCCGGTCGTCTGCCCGTGCTAACTGCCTCAAACCCGCTCTGTTTGCCCACGCTCCCTGGGGCAGGTTTTCAACCACTCAGGGCATCCACTGAGCTGCCGGCTCCTGGGCAGGCCCTGTCGAGGACTTGAGGCTCCCTTGGTGCCTGTTGCTGCTCCGAGTTGAAGCTTCTGAACGCCGAGCCACCCCCCGACCGGGCGCTGCAGGCGTCCCCTCTCGACACAGTCACCTCAGCAATGGGCTGGAAATGGCCGATGATGCCCGGGTTGAATCTGCCGCTGCTCCTTCTGGCACCACCCCCTGTGAATCAGCTGCTGGCGTCCAGTGAGCCGCCGGTTCCTGGGCAAAAATATTGGCTTCTTCATTTATATTTGCTTTAAAATTTTCTCCCTTTTCTTTGCCATATCTGGTAAACTACTTAAAAGCTACTTAATTTTAAGCACACACATAATACTTTCATGGGATTTTAAACTCATCTCATGCTTGAATATGCTGCATTATGGTTTGGATGTATAAAATATTTTTTTGTTGATTAACAAAAAGTTACAAAAGTTACAAGCTAGTAGAAGTTCTTGAAAATGCAAAAGTGCTGCCTAATTCCAGTCTTGCTTGGATTATTCTATATGAGATTAGAACACACTGTGTTTCAGTTCACTCTTCCTGCTTTTCAGTTTATCATTTTGTACTGCTGAACAGTACAATTATTAATCATGCAATCATTTAGAATTAATTTCTTTCAAAAGTCTAAATTTAGAAATATTAATCTGAAATGAAAAATCAATAGGCATGATGTGCTGCTTTTCAGAAGTCTCACTTCTCAAACTGTAGCAGAATTTCTCATCACTTGGGAGTGAATGCTACTGGTCTAACTACTGTTTCACAGAAGTAGTGCCACTGCTTGTCTCATGTAGCATTCTGAGTGAACTGAAAAAGGGATAAGAAAAGCTAGTTTTAGGATGCAGGATTTACTTTCATGGAATTGTTCTTTAGAGCAGCTCAGGTCTAACACAGGGATCAGAAAGAGATGTCATCATCAGTACATAAACCCCATTATCTGCAAATCATTTGAATCCAGAAGCAGCCTCGGCAACTGAAAACAAAGATTTTCTGAGTCAGCAGATCACAGGAGCACATTCACAGTAGAATGGGCTGTGAAGGTGTGTTACTGGCTTTAATTCACTGGATACTCAAGTCCTTTTTTTCAAAAACAAATCCTAATTTCCAACCGCTTTTTAAGAATTATTTTCCGGAGGGCCATGACAGTGATCCATATTTTTCTTCACATTGCTTTGAATTTCAGTTCCTTACTTTATGCTCAACTACTGTCATCGTCCTTGAAACAAAGCACACAGTAATACTCAGAAAGCACAGCAAAATCATAGTTAATGCGTATACTTTTGCTTATGATAATTTGTAAGCCTGAGCTTTAACCATACATATATTTTGCACCACAGCTTGCCACATACTACCAAATTCCTTTTTTGTCCCCTGGTGTTGAAGTAATGTATTAATAAAAACATATATTTCTGAAGGAGTTTTATTTTTCTCTCCCTACAATACAGTTGTATGGGTAGACTTCTGAGTTTCTGAATTCCTACCTGTTAATAGATAGCCTTCATTTGCACATTTTACAGGTATTTGGGGCTTAATTGTGTTTCTTATTGGTGTTCTTGTATGTCTTTATTTTTTTTCTCTTTTTTTTTTTTTTTTTCTGAAAGAATAAAGAAACATGGTGGAAAGCAGGGGACAATTAAATAAGAAGGTGATGGAGTAATACTGATATGAGTAGACACGAGAGAGCTTTGACGCTTGTTCCAAAGGTATGGATGAATGAGACTGAGCTTGGAAAAAGAATCTGAAGTAAGAGCATAACAGGATACAGAGCGCAGAGAAAGTCTATAATGTAAGAATGGCTAGACTGAGTGGGAAAAGTGGGGGCAAACATGCTGTCAAAAGATACTGTTACATGACAACAATAAAAAAGATGAATGATGAGCCATTGTGGTTCTGATTGTACAAACTACACTGTTCAAAGCAATTCTTCAGCTAATTGAGAAAATTGGAAGCACCTTTTCATCAACTTGTTGAGCATTTGATTAATTCAAGGTCCACATTATAAAAAGTTATTGAAGAAAAACTGAAGGCACAGATGAGAAGGATGCATGTTTTTTTGTTGAGTTTTTTTTTTTTTTTAGCCAATGTGTGATACCTAATTTCAATATTTGTGCACATAGTAACAGGTTTGGGGACCAATTAAAGACAGTGCTCACTGGTGCTAGAGAAGCCTTCTGTGTAACTCAAGTAGTGGTAATAAAACTATTAGAAAATTCAAACTGGCAGAAGACTATGATTGATGTACTAAAATTCTATTAATTTACTATGCTCTAGCCAAGACAAAAAAATGTTATTGCTCTACACAAGACTGAGTATAATTTAGTCTCTGTTTCAGTAAGTATTTATTCATGCAGCTTCTGTTATTTTAGCACACTAGCATTTTCACTCAAAAAAAAAAAAAAGACTTAGACAAAATTGTTATTTTTCCTCCTCATCTATGCTCTAAAATACTATTATGTTTTCTCCTTTTCCCAGCCTTGTGCTTGATCATGTGTGACACCTTCATTTCACAAATCAGCAATATAATGACAGATAGAGGTTGAATATAAGGGAAAGGCACAACCAAATGTAATATATACTTCTAACTGATGTGTTACTGGAAAATAAAGTTTCAGGTTTAGCTACTGAAGTTCTGACCTTCACACGGGTGCTACTAGTACACTATGCAAAGCAAGAGCTAGAACATTAATTTAATCGGCCCTTTGCCTTTAAACAACCTTTCTATTCAGCATTGCTCTAAAGAAAAAAAAAAAAAAAGGCATTCTGGCTTTGCATATTGCTTTTTCTTTTCTATTTTAAACCCTTTTAAGGATTTATTTTATTACACTGAGAGCTGAGGCATGGAGGATTGAGACCGAAGCAGTCATTTGTGGTTCAGTTCTTACTTCTGACAGTGAGGCTATGATTGCACATGTGGTGACCTGGCTTTCTAAAGAGGAAGCAAACATTACAATGGTGAGAGTTCTGTGCCAAAGGCAATATTGCTCACTCCTTACTACATTTGTAACCATAAAAGCCCAAATAACTGTTCATATGTCTCCTTTTGTTGTTAAGCATTGCAGCAGATCACTTGTTTTTCTTGTCCTGAGGCTCCAGCTGCTTTCATGGTTATTTCATTGCTCTGTTTCTACCTTGCTACATGGTTTCTGCAGATGAGTACTTTTCTTGAATATACTGTTGCTGCATAATAGCTCTTGACGCTTCCACTTTAGTGCCATTATACTTAAGGGGAAAATGCTTCAAGCAGCTGCAACTTGGCTACTGTATTTTCTTAGGGCCCAATGGTTTCTTGGTGCACAAAAATAATGAAAAAGGAAAAACGCACTCAGGATCTGTGTGGACAAGCATGCCAAATGAAAGGTACATATACAGACATGCAAGAAAAAACATTTATGTGTACTGAGCATTGTATTTGCGAGGTGTAACCACTGCAGCCATGAATCATGAATGAGAGCCTACTAGGTTCAGCACTATGTTTTGACCAACTTTCAGGTCAACATTCCCAGATGCATTTTGACTAGAGAGACTAATTCTAAACTTAACTCTGTTTTGCACTAGGAGGTACTGATCTGTTATAATCCCAGTAAGAAAGGAACTCAAAGTCTGTAAGGTATTATTTAAAATGCAATATGTTAGAGCTAGCACCACAAGGAGAAAATAATAAGAATTAGCTTACATTTCTTCAGATGATGGGAACTCCAGGTGGTCTTGCATGTCATGGACCTCCAACCCACAGGCAGCATGCTGAGCAGACCTCCATCCACAGAAAAGATTCCCCTTTTCAGCCATTTATCTATTATAGAATGTTCTTTTAAGAAAATACATTTGCAGCACAGTGCAGGACAGCACAAACACAGCACAGGCTTAGGGGTACTCATGTTAACTTTTATGTGGGTCACTAACTCCTTGGTGTACAGTAGTGTTCCAGACAGGATCAATATGCTCTCTTTCTTAGAGATGCATAAATTTATGTTATAACACACATATTTAAAATTGAAGTCAAGCTGCCTTGTGGTAGTTGACATTCATGTTGTGATCTTGGTTACTGAGATAATTTCTGTGTGTAGCAAGGAAGAGAGGGTCTTCTTTCTGAAACATTTTCTTAGTATCATCCTGGGTCCCCAATGGGCAGATGAACTAAGCATCAATGTATGATACTAAATAGTCATGGAGGACCTGTCAAGACTCCTGTATACCTTCTCCCTATGACTACCCTAGTTACGGAAGTGAACTGCAGAATTTAAACCTGATCAGACTTCAGGACAAACAGACTAAACTGTCCTCTTCAGTTCAGACAAGGAATTCAACTATCACTGTTCATCCTGGAATATATTGGGCATATAGTCCCATATTTTAAGGAATGTACTTAAGAAATGGCATGAAATTAGCATTTGTTGTAGGTTCAGCAGCAGCAGTCATTTTTCTCCTTGGTAGCTGGTGCAGCACTGTGTTTTTGATTTTGGGCCTGGGAACAGTGCTGATAACACCAGTGTTTTCAGTTAC
>JARCZZ010039831.1:0-13964 GCA_030323915.1 Brotogeris chrysoptera
GAAGAAATTCTTTACTGTGAGGGTGGTGAGGCACTGGAATGGGTTGCCCAGGGAAGTTGGGAATGCTCCATCACTGGTGGTGTTCAAGGCTGGGTTGGACATAGCGTTGGGTGGCATGGTTTAGTGGGAGGTGTTTGTGCCCATGTCAGGGGGATTGGAACTAAATGATCTTAAGGTCCTTTCTAACCCTAACTATTCTATGATTCTATTAGTGTGTGGTTGGCTGACTAAGAAGATTGAGATGACACTGTAAATGCACATCATGAGGAAAAAATGTACTTAGTTAACATTTATATTTCTTTCTGCAGATATAAAAGGACACTAATTGCACAATGTGCAGTCCGTGTTCAGAAAGGAAAGTGATCTGCTGTGAACTAAACGTCATGCCATGAAATAGCCACGCGTTTGCAAAATTAGTAGTTCTGAATAGTAGGCCATGCATGAATTCCATTAACACTATGGTACTGTTCCTCTGGAAGCAAAGCTTGCTGTAGACTACCCAGAAACTGTGAAAAAGTCAAACTGTGTAACAGGAAAGAGAATGTTCAGGATCGCAATTGGCCATCAAATAATGTAAGCTGGATGATAAACAAAATGCTGTGCCTTGAACTTGTGAAATCCAGCTGTTACACCAATTAAAATCCTGGTGGCAAATGTAGAGCGTTTCACTGGTTTGATAAATTGATTTTGTGGATGGGAACTTTTAATGATTCGTGATAAACATGGAAAACAGAGTTTTGGAAACTCAAAATCTTTCAGATTTGAAGTACCGAAAAAATAGGGTTTTGCTTTTCGGCGCCTAAGTCTATGAGGTTTTTTGCTCAAAACCCATAGCAGTTTCTCTAGGATCTTATCTGGGAACTAAAGTGGTTAAATTAGACCTCTGATTGAAAAATCTTTCAAGTGACGCTTGTGTCTGCAGACCAGTAAATATATCAGGGAAACAATGTGATTATTGGTGATGTTTTCAAATTTTCATGGAGCTCTACAAATCTTCCTTTTGTTTATCTTTCTGCATATAAATGTGCCTTCATGGCAGTGAATAAAATATCTATTTGTAGGCATACAAATAAATTTATTGAATATATAGATATATAGGACCTTTTTTTCCCAACTAGTTTAAATTAGAGATGAAGCTATTTTCTTACTCATCAGCCAAAGGCTTTCAGCAAACATTTTAGGTCTTTAAGAAATGCACAAAAATCTTACTGCAAATCTAGCTCTTGAGGGATTTTTGTTTTGTTTTCCTTCCCCCATTTGCTGCTAATTTATTGTCTCTGATTCTAGGTTATGCTTCCAATGTTACTTTGACTATGTAGATAGGTTTGTACTAATACCATTTCTTTTTCTCTTTATATTTTTATTTTATGTTTGATCTCTATACTTACTGATAGTTTCTGTGGCTACTGTGTAGGCAGTGCGATGGGGAGAAACTTTTTAAACTAGTATTAACATAACCCACTGCCTGGGGCAAGGAGCCTCACAACTGTTGTTTTATGGAAGTAAGTAGGAAAAGCACTTCTGTTTAGCAATAAAATAAAGTCCTTGAAATTTATTTGGATACTAGTTCACAGGCTGGGAGGTTTACTTGTTACTGTTCTGATAAAAGAGAATTACCTTGAAGCAAACGTGATGCAAGTGAAGTTTAAGAATACATTTCCAAAGAACAGATCTGAAAATCAGGTGGTAACATTTGCAAGAAGAAATTGGGCCAATAGTTTTATTGTGATTGCAGCTTCAATACCTTTCCTTTAATGTGTAAAGTACATGCACCAGGGTGAAACCAGTGACTGTCAGAGAAAGGAATGTGAACAGCAGAAAATGAGTTAGGACTAAAGAAGCACTTAAAAGTGGTATATTTTTAAAAATGAAAACTTAAAAAGCAAAGCCCGCCAGGAGGTAGAGATAACAAAAGATGGGAGGAAATTCTCCCAAATAGTATGTGGAATTTTTTTTTGTTGTTTTTTAATTTTTTTTCCATAGAATTGTCTCTAGGACAGGAGCACGGAGAAAGGGAAACGTCACTCTTGAAGCATTCAACAGTCTCAGAGGCTGAGACTGTTCTTCATGGGCTGGGTTTGCCTTTTCCATGTTAGAAATTATTAAAAAAGAAAAAAAGCTTCTGTGAGAAAAGAGCAAGAATGAAAGTTATATTTAAAATACTTCCCTCCAACTCTATTGGTGACTTGTACTCTTTTGTAATTGAGGCACAGAAATCAAAGATCAGGAAAGAAAATAATTCCTTCATTCTTTTAAAATGGAAATAAATTTCAATAGCATGAGAATGAGCCATCATTTTTGAAACAGCAAAATGGGGATAACGTGTCATCCCGGCTACTCATCTTCTTAACTGATTTTGGATTTAGAAGGGTATCAGAAAATTCTCACACCAAATGGGCAAATGATCTGCAGCAAATTCTAGTAAAGCAAACTCTATCAATTTTGGTTTCTGTTTTTAGTCAGAGGTCAAATGCAGGTTTCACTAGGGACAGGTTTCAATTTTTTTTTTTTCTTTTTGAAGCAAGACTAGCAAGGCAAAATTGGGTAGTTGGCACAATATTTGATCCCTACAGGCTTTGTACTAAAATATTGTGCACGTTCAAACAGCATACTATTTGCGCGGCAAGCGAACAGCTCTCAAAAAGGCAACTGTGGAACTCTGCCTGCCCCTATCTTTTTCCAGTAAAGCACAAAAAAGACAATACAAATTCTTCAGTCTATTAGCACCTTCCATCCTTTTAACCTTCAATCCAGTTCTTTGACTGAGAAATAAGAAACAATACTCAGTTTCCTCTTTGCCTCAGGGCTGTAAGAACCAGCATTCATATAGTTGCAGCACTGAAAGCCCAGGTTGATACCAGCTGGAGTTAATGATCAAGGTAAATTGATATAATTTAAAGTTTGTTGGTGGCAGCTGAGCCAACATCCCTACCATGATGCTTCAGTGTGCTGTGTAAACAGCTGTGTTTTGAGCTCGCTCAGGTGTTTCTGCATAGTGCTGCTTGGAAGTGGAAATGGTGAGCTTAGAAGACTTTTCCAGTCTCAGTATTTCATTTAATTGCCCTAATTTAAGCTGATTTTACTCCACATGCCTTATATGCTCCAGATTTAGACCCAGAACTTCTAAAGGTATGGGAGGTAGTGACCAGACACAAAAGTGTTTGCAAATGTTTTTAAAGTAAAATATCTGTGGACCCCATTGATTGCTTTACTTGGGAAAGAAATATGAGACATTGAGGTGTAAGAAAGGGAACATTAAAAAATTTGAATGCATGATAACTGCATCCTGCTCTTGTGGACATTGCTTAAGGTTAATAGGAGCTGAGCATGGATGAAAGCCAAGCAGTGCTAAGAAAAGTAACACAATTATGTTACTTTTTAAGTCCTAACCCAGAAATATACGGCACAAAGGCAAACTGTTGAGATTAATAGGATAAAATAGTCAATGCAGCAGTCTGTAAATGGAATCCTTTAAATATATATGTCCTAAAAGTCCTTAGAAATGTAGCCAGGTAAAATACGAATATTACAATCTTTTCTTTCTGAGCTGCTTTCAGGAGAATAAAGTGACTTTTGTGCTTCACCAAATGCCAGAGCAAAGCAGATAGGTTCAGTAACCACAAAAAGATTTTCTTGAAATTAGATTCAAGTAAATGAACTACTTCTCCTATAATCTGCCAGTAAAGAGTGTAAAGAATTCTGACAGCAATCAAACTCACCCATGCATATTCTGC
This sequence comes from Brotogeris chrysoptera, assembly GCA_030323915.1. Taxonomy (NCBI): domain Eukaryota; kingdom Metazoa; phylum Chordata; class Aves; order Psittaciformes; family Psittacidae; genus Brotogeris; species Brotogeris chrysoptera. Next base: position 3,735 of record JARCZZ010039831.1, read on the forward strand.
AGTTATCAGATATATACTTTCTGTCATGTTTTAGTCAAGCATTGTAGACTTTTTTTTTAAAAAAACCCACTGCTATCCCAACAGTATCTGTTACATACTGTCACTTTCCTGGAAAATTTCCACTTTTTATTTAAAATGAAAAATAAATGTCCTTACTTCAAAAGATATTTAAATTGCAGCACTTATTCTGAGCTGCAGTAAGCCTATCCATTTTACAGGTACTACTGATTTTCAGGAAGAATTACTGAACACTGATTCGCTAGTAGCATTTAGGAAACACGTCTTAAAGGGCTTGCTGTTTGTTTGCTTCTCAATGTATAATAGAAGAATAATCAGTTTGCTGTTATTAGTGTCACCGCTGTTCTTGAAGGGCAGGATTCTGTGCCTGTACATATAAAACTGAGTATAGAATTGGAGTTGAAAATGTCAAGAATTTTACATGACACACACCCTTCCGATAGACCTTGATGAGTACCAGTAAAGGTTGGATTATTTAGGAAGCACTGTTTCAAGCTCCCCTTAATGGAAGTGATTTCCCTAGTCACAGATGATGAATCCTATAGCTTAATAATGCTACCTTATAGAGGAGAGGAAAGGATAAGAGATTGAAAGCATTATAGAATCATAGCATAGTTTTGTGCTGGAAGGAACCTTTGAAGGTCATCTGACCCAAGCCCCCTGCAATAAGCTGGGACATCTTCAACTAGATTATGTCACTCAAAGCCCCATCCAACCTGACCTTGAATGTTTCCAGGGATGGGGCATCTGCCATTATGAAGTACAAGATGAAGTACAAAATCCAACTATTTCTCTTTCCTTATTTAAGTTCCTTCTTGGGAGTAGGTGCCTTTCTTTTCTCACTACATTACCTTCTCACAGTATGCCTTGCCAGGTAGGAAAGCCTTTAAAAAGCCGCACCTGAGACTTGCATGAGTTGTTCTTACTCACATTGTAGTGATCATTCACATTTAGGTGTAGCAGGTTTTGGTCAGACCGTAACACTGTAACTGTGTTGCTTCCTCAGTTTTTATGGCATTCTTGCTTTTAGAAGTAATGGTGCCAGATGTGATAAAAGGTGAATGTGTTTTGGGTTATTGTAGTTATTAACATTCAGGTATTACCATTCGCTTCCCTTTGCCTCTACTGAAGTCCCTGCAATTCTGGACTATCTTTCCTCTGAGTCCTCTGAAGTGTTCAGCTCTTCTAGGACATTGTGGAAAGCTTATTATACATTATAAGAAATGAAAAGCCTGAATGTTCCACTCTGAAAAAACTGTATTATTGGCTGATGAGGAAGAAAGTCTCTGTAGCTCTACTCAGGGACTGGAAGTCAGGAGGCACATTATATTTTTTCCCCTGCTGTTTTTCCTCTATATTTCACATGAAATTGTTCTTGCTTCCTCAGACTGACCAGACTGTAATGCCTCTGTCCCTGCTCTTGGTAAAGATTCTGTTAAGAGCCAGGCGCAGGCTGCTGGAAATTCCAGTGTGCTGAACTATTATTTTAATGGTGAACTACCAATTTTTCCTTCAAAAAACATTATTATATAGAATTACACTGAAACTGACATTTTAAAGCATTACTTCAGATATATCATGAGCGCTTCAGCTGTTTGCAATCTTGTGTATATGCCAGCAGAAGCCTCTGGTGGATAAAGCTCATGTCCCTCCGTGCTTGTATTCAATCGCAGTTGAGGGGGCCTGGCCTGGAGTTCAGCAAAATCTTGTTTCAGAGGAAATGGAGGTGAATGAGCTGGAACTTTCCCATGAATTTCATTAGTACATGTCCAATAATGGGGACAGATCTGTCTTCAAAGAGCTAGAGAGTGTTGGCTTGCTTTCTAAGATTTACTGTGCTTGTGTCTTACATGCGTTCTTTGTTTGCTTCCACTGTGCTGTTATCTAAAGGCACTTTGGGTTTTGTATTGTAAAAAAGATTCAATCAAGGCTGAATCACGTTAAGTAATGTTGCTTCAGAATTATTCTATGAGTTCAAAAATGGGGAGAAAATGTTCTTTTGTTTAGTAGCTGGTGCACATGTGAAACTAATTTTCTCTCTGAATTGTAGTACCTATCACACTGCAAAGCCTTTTAGAAGTCTCTGAAAATTACTCATTTGACATGTCCTGTAAGCAATATAGGATTCTTTACCAGCTGTTCTAATTTTTTGTCCATATGAGTTTTGGTTCACATGTATTTATTTCTAAGGAAGTTAGGGCGTAGATATGTTGGGAGAGACGGAAATTTTACTTGGATGCACGCTACAACGTGTTATGTTTTGTTTGAAATTAAAGGTATTCCAGGTCAGCTTATAGTTATAGGCTAATACTGAATCAAATAAGATCTTCAGTGTCTATACAATATGAAGCCCTGTTATTTTAACCTTTATGAAACAGTATATACTTCAACAAAACCGATTAAATTTTTTATCATGTTAAACTTTCTACTTAGAACAATTAAAATTGATTCTTGTGATTTCAGTGTTTGACTGTATAAGGAAGAAATCACGCAGTTTATTTTAATTAGATGTAATTTACTTTTATTTTTGTACAAAATAAAAATTAATAAATCTATGATTGCAAACTACCTAGCTCAGTTTAAAAATGCAGGAGGTATATTTCTACGTTATTGCTGTAAGGCTGAATTAAACATATAAAATAATCTTTAAAATGAATAAGTAATGCAGATTTAATAACCTCTTTTAAAAAAAAAGAAAAAAGCGGAAATATTTAGAAAATGTCAGCCCTCTAAGCTGAATTTTCCTTTGGTTATAGAATGTAGTCACACATTTTAATGGTAAATTGCTACCACAAAATCATAAATAAAACGTGTGCTGATACTAATACCATCTGCTAAAAAAACTTAAGGTATTGCAAATGAGATGGAAACTTCATTTTATTTTGCTGTTTAAAATAAGTTCAGGTATCAGTGCATGTTATTCTCCTTTCTATTTTTTAAAACACTGTGTCTTAGGTTAGAAATCTCATCAAACCTGTGAAAATTCATGTTGTTTTGGACTTGACAACTGTTTCTGGATTTGAATTCCAGTTCTGCTGATGCAAACATGAGCTTAGTAAATTCTGTCTCAACCCGCAGGCATTTCTGAGGTTCTGTGTGGATGCATAAATGTTCCTAAGGTGTGAGCCATGAAAGGATTTCCATGAAAATTTCCAGGGCTTGTTACAGATAGGATCCAGTAAATAACTCCTGTTCTTTTATTTTAGTAGAATTCTGTACTTCAATGAAGAGCCGAGCTGTAACGCAGTAGAATGAAATATACAGAGAGGGATGATGTGTGTAAATATTGTCAGGCACCTTTTTATAATGTTGAACAGTATACTGCAGAGATTCAGATAGCACTTCTGTGCTGTATCCAGCCATTCAATTACGCCACTATATTGTTCTATAAAGAGCACCTACATGTGTTTATCCACTGACATTTATACACTTTGGATATGTAAATATCTATAACATAAGTATTGATGTGTTATGATATTGCTGGTATTAGGTACTTTAATTGTGGAAGTAATTAACACTTCCTTTGTTTGACTCATCGTTTTTCTGAAACTGAGTGTCTCTTAGCAGCTCATTCTGTATTGGGAAGAGACATCAAGTCATTACAGCAGTTGACACAAGACAGCCTTGAAGTGTGTGACAGTAATTAAGTAAAAATCTCCAAATTCAAAATAGCTTCTTTATAACTAATGAGGAATGACCATCTACATGAGGCAATATTCATTTTTTACTTCATTGATCATAAAGTATTGCATTAGTGTGTTGCAGCAAATCAAAAAAAAATGAAGATTCGTTAACAAAGCTTGTCTGTCTCTGCAAGTACAAAGAATATTAATTATTGGCGCTTCCTGAAAGCAGAGTGGCTTTTTTTTTCCTCCTCTTTCTACAGTTTTCATTGACAGTGTTTGCAAATTCATTTTCCAAAGATAAGCAGGGTTTCTTCAGAAATAAGCATGGAATATAAATTTGCAAGGGGTTTTGTTTATGTATAGATACATAGAAGGATCTTCTTTTACATTCTGATACATCCTACCTGCAAAAGCTTAGTAAAAGTGTAGTTTCGGGGGTTTTCTAATTTTCAGGGACTGCAACAAAGAAGAGAAATTCTCTCTCTTCTTGTCTGTATGGTGACTTTTACTGCACAAGTTCAAGCTGCTGTCATTGAGCAAGTATATAAAACTACTAAAACTCATTGATACATAACTGTATTATGCTGGGCAGTTTTGATGGAAGATTGTAATGGTGACAATTGTTTTATTGTTGTTTTTAACCAGACACCACTGGCACACTCAGTTTTGCAAGACAAGATAGAGACTTGAGTTTTATAAAGTGTTCATGCTGTGGGTGTTTTTGTGAGTTCTTCATTCTTCTTACTACCAAACACCAGCTTGTTTTCTCTATAGCTAGATATTTTTATTGGTATTTTCTGACCTCAAAGAGTTGGTATTTTGGGGTTTTTTTTGATACATTGCGTGGCATAATGCGTTTTCTTCCATACAAAGTAATTTTTCAAGGTTACATTTTTGCATTCATGCCAAATCCAAATAAAACTGTTAAGGGTGAAATGTACAAATACTTAAGAAGTATCTGAGGTTTAAACACTCTGTAAGACTGATTTCTAATGTATTTATATTCACAACTCTAGGGTATTCTAGTATAGGGAATGGCAAAGTGTGATTTACTGTTTTAACATGATAGTCAGTCATAGATTCCTTTTCTTAGGCACTCTATATATGTTCATTGGCCTGCATTTATAGAGTTCATAAAACAAAAATAGTTGTTAAGTCTTGGACCGTGAAAGTCAGATAATGTGTACAGAAAAGATGAATTTGCCAGCATCTAATGAAACAGTAGAGAGAACAGAAGGTTTTGATTTAAGCAATAGGCAAAAATTAATTTATTTATCCTAACTTCACTAAAGGCCAGAATTTTATAATCTGGTCTGTAGGATGGAAATGTCTTCAAAATGTGTGATATGCAAAGTATACTCTGTTGCCTTATTGCATAAAGATGAAGCCCTGCTGGTGGTATCAATAAAGGTATTTTCACTGACATCCCAAAGTATGGAAGCTTAAAGGGAAAAAAAGAAATCACATTGAGACATATTCCTCCTTTGGTCTTTAGGTTCTTGTCAGTTCTACAAAGTTATGTGTCTTCGTTACCGTCTTCCCCAAACTAATTATTATTTTCATGCAGTGTGGCAGTCTTTAAGTACTATATATTTATTAACTGATTAATTACATTAATCTTCTGGGACAGTGGGAAAAATATTGGAACACTTCAGGCAGATCCAGTATCGTTTACTCTCCGCTTCTTTTTGCATCTTTCCTCATTTGTCCTTTGGGTTTTTTCAATAACTAGAGAGGCTGCAGAAAACTTGGGGGGCAAGTAAGGTTTGCTGTTCGCTTTGTGGCCACTGATTTATCTGTCCACCCTTAACCTTGTTTTTTAAAAAAAGAATAAAAAAATGCAAACACATTTTCATGCTGTTCAATCCAGAAATAGTGAAATTCAGAGCTATTCAGTGAAAAATTACCCCTGTCTTGTAGAACTGTTACATTAGATGGGTTTTGGCTGAGGATGCGGTCTTCTCTCACTTTAGCCTGGTGAGTTTTCTTTCTATTTGAGGTAATTTCAGGATGCAAACTATCCACCTGCATTTAGGAATCTAGGTGGATTTTTCTCTTATGATCTAATTATAGTATTATCAGTCCTATTACCTCTACGTGTTTTATAGCCTTAGGAGGTAGATTCATGTCAGGCAAAACCTAATTTTAGTTCAAGTCCCAATTCTGGTGGGTGCTCTTGGGCTGACTACCTAAAGAGCTGTGTTCTGACTTCAGACTCATCCCAGCCCATGTCTGCCCAGAGGGATGTTTGGAGAATGATCCAAACCTGAGCTGTTCTAGAAAAGAATTTCCTCTACCTCTTTTTTACTCTTCATTGGCCTTTGTGCAACCTTCAGCATAGCTTTTCTGCTTCTCTCCAGTGGCCATCAGCTACATTACAATAGAAAAGATGAGTCCTGTGGCTTTGTTAATTATTTGCAGCTGTGTAGTGAAGATGAGCAAGTGTCTGACACATGGAAAGCAGTGATCAGGAAAAAGATAGCCAAAGGGAAAGTGTTTGCTGGAGAGCATCTCAAATAGAGATCCTGACAGAGTCATTACAATAGCAGTATGCAAACAATGTTCGTGTTTTTAAACAAAAAGAAGTATTTAAACAATTAAAGTTGTTATATAATATTAGATTTAGACTCTCTGCTGTTTGCTTTTGTCTAGTACTTACACAAACACACAAAGAGAAAAAGGCAAGCAACTGCAGAGCATCCTAAACCCAATATCTGTATGCTGTGTTTTGCACCTGTGAATTCATTTGTATATAGTATCAGTGCCAGTGAAAAAAGCCTATCACAGGAGTATAGAAACCAGAATGCGTGCCCCTAGGAGGCTTGTTAAGCTTTAGAAGTAGATAACCTTTTGAACTATTTTGTCTATTTTGTCCACAGTGACACACAAAATTGAAAACCATCCTTTGGAAGTGATTTTCAGGGTGTTTGTGTTTGCTGTTATTGTTTGTTTTTTAATTATGAGGTTTTCACTGGCTGAATTATATATCATAGAATCATTTAGGTTGGCAAAAGGCCTTTAAGATCATCAAGTCTAACTGTCAACTCAGCGCTGCCAGGACACCACTAAACCGTGTGTCTAAGTGCCACATCTACACGTCTTCTAAATCGCTTCAGGGATGGTGACTCTGCCGCTTCCTGGGCAGCCTGTTCCAGTGCTTGACAACCCTTTCTGTGAAGAAATATCCAGTCTAAACCTCCTCTGCGTCAGCTTGAGGCCTTTTTCCTTTTGTCCTATGACTTGTTACTTGGGAGAAGAGACCAACCCCCACCTCACTGCAACCTCCTTTCAGGTATTTGCTGAGAGCAGTAAAGTCCCTTCCCTTCAGCCTCTTTTTCTCTAGGCCTAACAACCGCAGTTACCTCAGCCACTCCTTTGAAGTCACGTTTCAGACCCTTCACCAGCTTCATTGCCCTTTTCTAGGTATCTTCCAGTGCCTCAGTGTTTGTCTTGTAGTGGGTGGCCCAGAATTGAACACTGTTCAAGGCACAGCCTGACCAGTGCTGAGTACAGGGGATGATCACTTCCCTAGTCCTGCTGGCTATGCTATTTCTGATGCAAACCAGGATGCTCTTGGCCTTCTTGGCTGCCTGGGCAGAAGCTGGCTCATGTTCAGCCACTGTTGACCAACACCCCCAGGTCCTTTTCCACCAGACAGCTTTCCAGCCACTCTTCCCTAAGCCTGTAGCATTGCACGGTGGGGAGTGACCCAGGTGCAGAACCCGTCACTGAGCCTTGTTGAACCTCATGACCTCAACCTGTCAATCCAGCCTGTCCAGATCCTTCTGTTGAGCCTTCCTACCCTCAAGCAGGTCAACACTCCCATCCAACTCAGTGTTGTTTAACAGGCATACTGAGGGTGCAGCACTCTAAGCACAGACTGAGATTAGTGCAAATCCTTGATTGGACTCGGGAAACTCTGGATTGAAGAGCCGTGTTTCTTCTTCCTATAAAAAGCACAATGAACCAAAGCCTGTTCTTGAAAAGGGAGGTAGATACCAGAGGGCTGTTTATGTCGACACTCCTCTGTTTATAGAGGGAGAGGAGAGATGAGACACTTGGTGCTAGACATGTGAGGACTGTGAATCAGCACTGACGACTGATTTTCAGACTGTGATGACTCAAAGCCATCTTTTGATTTCTCAAGTTCTTAATTTTCTCTGTTGTTTCTGTTTGTTTCAGTGTTGCTTTCTACAGTCTTTAGCTTCTCTCTTATGTTTGGTCAGGAGTTATGCGAGTGCACTATAGCTATGTTCATTCTTCTACATCCTCACAAACCTACTGGCTGCTGCAAGTTTTATTCTTTATTGTGAAATATTATTTTGGTGGCAGTATGCTGTGTCTGTGAGGTCGGAGGTTACAGCTACTGTTCTGCTGCAGACAGTACAATATTTCACCTGCTTTCCTTCTTGTTTCAGTTGTCCACATCCTACCGTATGTGTTTATTGTTCTCCTTGTTTCATGGACCAGTGAATACCTGATTTAATTGAAGGTGACTTCAAAATTATATCCATTAGTGGTCTACGTGGTTGAAGAATGCATATGAATAAAAGTAGCAATGAATAAGAGGTTACTTATGATACATAAATCCTTATTAAATATGAAATAATTTCTTTGCATAAAAATAAATATCAAAGAGATATTTAATTTGTTTAATTTAATCTTGCAGACAAGATTTTAGGTAATTTCCATAAATTTATCCCCATCTTTCAGAGTCCTGATATTAACAGTGTGCATCTAGTCTGTGTGAAAAATTACTTTTTAAAGCACTTCTGATACCATGGGATACCGTGTGTATTTAGTTTACACTTTACACGTAAACCTCTAACTACAGAAATTAATAAGTAGCATCCAGCCTCTTTGGAAGTTTTCATACATTTAACATAATAAATGTAAAAACCAGTTGTGAGGATGATTTCTCACACTTTTTAAGCTATATCAGATATTTTATGTTAGTCCATCTGAGTGTGGCATGTTGCTTCTTGTTGCCAAGAGCTACATTAGAGAATAAATAAGAAGTTTTTTAATTAGTTCTGCAAGATTAAATATCCTATGCTGCAGTCTGAGTCCACAGCAGGAATGGGGTATGGCAGTGTATAGGAGGCAAGCTAACAGGGAGAAACAGGTCTCATAATCTGTATTGCACATGTACTGTATTGTACCAGGATGGAGTATTTTCACTTAAGCCAATGTTTATGCAGAGAGTTCCTACAAGTTCTGTGGATTGTTCTTTCTTAACCTTGGGCTATTTTGTCTTATTTACAGTCATTAATCAACTTCATTTGGTAATACCACAGAGAAGACCATGATAGTTGCTATTCCAAAACTTCTCTAGAGGAACATGTGCTGCAGTCAGAACAGTAAAAGGCATTTCTTGACAACTCTGATATTTTCATCAAAATTACCAGTTTTGTCTTTCAGCCAGATTCCATCCACTGCATGTTGGTGCTTTAGTATCTGGAAAGGTATAAAATACTTTTCAAGGGTTCCCACCTATACATGCAAACCAAATTGAATTCAAAGGACACTGAATCAGTGGAATAAGGTTTTGTTCAGGGTAACTGCTCACTGTGAAAGAGGTTCATTCCATAAAGACACTTAAGAGAGCAAGATGGATCTGTAAGTCACTGATGTACAACACAAATGGGGATTTTGAAGGCATCCCATACTCCACTTTAATTGTTTCTTGTGGCTGAGGACAGTGCAGGATTAAAGCTGCTGGAAAATTGCTGGCCTTAAAGTAAATTTGGTGCAGTGATTCAAAAGGGATCTACCACATTTGGCTGCCTAATCTCTTATTTACAAGTCTGACTGCTTACCTGAGATGTTGCAAGATAAAGCACTTTGTAAAAACTTAGTTGAGAAAGACAAAGGTGAAAAAATGTACTTGGAAGTAGCAGCTTTGATGCTTTTTTTAAACAGTTGTCAAATATGAGCAGCTCTAGATAAATTTACAAGAAGTGTGTGTGGGGTGTTTTAGTGTAATTTAATAACTTTCTGTGGACCTTGAATTTGTGCTGAGCATTCCAATATGTCTTCTTTTGTCTGGCTATCTCTGCAATCTTTACAGATATCTTTTATTCATACTTTGTAACTCCTCAGTAATCTTAACACACAAAGTTATACCTTAATTTACATTAAATTTGGGGGAATGTTTCTAGAAGAAGGAAATACACATAATGAAATAATGTTCATCCATAATTTTTTGCTAATAAGCACTTGTATATAGCTTATGATAACAAAACCCAGTGGAAATAATCAGCTTGTAGATTCTACTTGCACTCTTGTTTGAAATTAGGTATAGCATGATCCTCAAGGGGGGCAGGTAGATTTTTGATTAAGCACAAACACAAGACAGATATCATAACGAAATTGCATGGTAAAATCTCTCTGCTAATTTTGATAGAGGCCTTTAATACTTTGTCATGATGCTTCTTCAGTGGTGTCGTGGTTTAAGCCAGTTCGTTCACTCACTCACTCCCCCTCTTTCTTCCCCCAGTCCCGGGAGCATGGGGAGAAGAATCAAAAGAATGCAACTCGCACAGGTTGAGATAAGAACAGTTCAGTAACTAAGGTATAACACAAA
>JARCZZ010039832.1:0-26545 GCA_030323915.1 Brotogeris chrysoptera
CATCCTTGAAACCATCTGCTGTTATAACCACAACCTTGGAGCCGCTTACTATAGTAGTTAGCCAATCATTAAGCTGTCACTAACAGTTAAAAGACATTAACCAATCATATATTGTCGAATGTTCCAGTGTCTTGAGACACCTTATAAAAACGATACTCTTGTTACAATAGACTGTCAGCACTTGATTATACTAATCTGTGTGTGTTGTCCATTGATCCTCCGCAACAACCTAGATATTGCATCTAGTTTGTCCCCCAGTCTCCCTCCCACCACCCAAGTGTGGGAAAGATGCTGATAAAATAGGGTGAGTTCAGTAGAGAGGAATCATGATAGCTGTATACTGGAGCACAGGATCTGCAACAGAGAGGCCTCTTTGGAGGAAAAGACAGCTTTACTGAGACCTATCTGTGTATTCAGTCCCCAGTATACACAGGGTATAAATGGAGGAGATAGAATCAGGGTCCACACAGTAGTTTGTGGTGGGAACATGAGAGGCAACAGGTATAAGTTAAAATCAGAGATTTGAACAGGGTCTACGAAGAAATTTTTTCCCTGTCAGGATCAGTTCCAGTTATGGAACCAGGGCCCAGAAAGTCTGTGTCTGCTCCATCTTTGGAGGTTTTCAAGCCCTGACTGGGTAAAGCCCTGAGCAACCTGGCCTGAGCCCATGGGTGGCTCTGCTCTGGGCAGGAGGTTGAACTGGCAACCTTGTGCAGTTCCTACCAGTCTCAGGATCTCATGACTGAACTGAAGGTGCATCCTTTGGCATAGAGACTACCTTTATAACCCATATTGTTTCTAGCTTTGAGCAGCTTCTAGGTAAAAAACTCCTGAATTTAAACAGTACCTGTTCATCATTTTGTTACCTCATTCATATATATCCTGGAAAAAATGTCATACATTGAAGTGAGAGTACAGCTATGTAACAGATCACAACATGGGACCAAGTGTCAATACAAGGCAAGGTATCACCTGATTGACAATGGAAAGTGATTGTGTGAAAAAGCCTTTATTTCCCCTACTTTGTAGCTGTTAAAGATTTGGGTTTTCTTCCCTTTGGCTTCTCTATACCTTTGCTTTCACCTCAAGGTGCTTATTGACTGAAATATCAACATGGCAGTGTTCAAGGCCAGATTGGACAGAGCCTTGGGTGACATGGTTTAGTGCTAGGTGTCCCTGCCCATGGCAGGGGAACTAGGTTTGGAACTAGATGATGTTAAAGTCCTTTCCAAGGACAGGTTTGGAACTAGATGATGTTAAAGTCCTTTCCAGCCCTAACTATTCTATGATTCTTTGATTTTTGGCACCTGGAAATACTATTGCACTGTCCATGTCTCTCTGGAAAGGTTCTCATGACATAGGAGAGCCCTGGAGGAACATCCTACATGTTCCCCAAACTGAAAATCTAATTTTCTATTCAAACATGTCTACTTTTTTGGACTTCAAGCCATATAAGCAGGTAAGCTCTTAATCAATATGTGTGCTAAATAGTTTGGAAGAGAAAAATGTTGTTCTTCAGTGTCCACACCTATTTCCGGTTACGAACATTTCGGTGCAATTAAGAGGAAGACAGCAAACTATCTGTTACCTATGCATCATGAACTATGTATACACCCATACAAGTATTTGACAGTGTTTGCAGATGAAAACCTGACTCCATGGCATCAGATTGTGTCTGCTATGGCACTTTCTAAATATTATGATGAGTGGTTAAATATCAGTAGCAATTCTTATAACTAGGAACTGACATTTGAAAGGCCAAAGCTAGCATCATATGCTGTTTTGGTTTTGGTTGGGATCGAGTTCAGTTTTCTTCCTAGTAGCTAGTACAGTCTGTGCTTTGGCTTTAGTCTGAGAACAATGCTGATAACACACAGATGTTTTAGTTATTGCTCAGTACAGCTTACTCTATGTCAAGGTCTTTTCAGTTCCTCATGTTCTGCCAGTAGCCTAACAAAAAACTGTAAGAAACAAGTTTGTCTGGATGAGGAAAATAATACTGCTGCTCATACAATTGCTCCAAGTGAACCAGTGGGATTTCTAGTTGGTGAAGATAGCATCATTTTTTTTATTCCTACCTTTAGACTAGGATGGAGTCATTTAAGATTTATACTGACCTGCTCTCCTTTAACACTTTATATCTGTGGACAGATTTCTGTTGGTTTACGGCATAACTTGTCTCTTTAATGTTATTCTTTACTCTGGCTTATCCTCATTTAGGTTTTTAAAAGATTGATGATTTGCTCTAACAGAGGGAAGCAGTATTTCTCATGCAGTCATTGTTAGTAATTCTATGCATTCACAGTCACTAGACTCATTTGTCAGCTGGTGCTATTTATGTCATCAGCCCTAAGGCATGTAAGTGTGTCTAGTATAAAACTCTGAATCAGCTTTTGTGCTTTTAATAGTGGGAGTCCATGAGAGTGGTGTTCATTTATCCTTAAACATATGAAAACACACATGTTCAAATTCAGTGAAGAATTCATCTACATGGTATCTAAAAATTATGAATTTTATTAAATAAAAAAAGCTATTGTGGAAAGAAATCTTAGAGCTGTAAGATGCTTTAACATTTTGGGGTTTTCTCTTTTACTTTAAACGCTCCATCTGAGCAGGACTTTGTCCACTTTATTCATATGCAGATAATATTGAACTTCAGAAAATCATAATGCACCTGATTGGATGATCCCATTTACTTTCCAAAAATAACCATAGCCAAACAACGTTACAAAATACTTTTAGTTACTGCAATTTTATTTTTTTAAGTGTCTGAATAGACAAGGAGGAAAAGAACAGTAAGCTTTTTTTTTAACGACCCATCATGGACCTAGCTATCCATGTACATGCTGCATTAGAACACAGCTCGTTTAAACATATAAATCCTTTTTTAATGACTGGTAGCCTTAAAAAGCAGTCCCTGCAATATTTACCAAAAGCTGAGATGATATTCTGTACAGACATATAGCAGTATCAAAAAGAAAGTTTATAGACATGTAAAGGTCTTATGTTAGATTTTTAACAGTTCTGCATGCCTAGCCTTCAAGAATCTGCTCTGAAGGTATCTAAACCTGTTTGAAATACTTAAATATTTTACACAAGGTTCAATAGGGAGAATACATGAACAACTTTTCAAATTATCACTGTTATTTCTTCTTTTCAGTTCTGTGGCTTTGCTGGCTCTCTGCTGAGGATTGCATTTGCAAAGTAGTGACAATAAACATAAAGGCATTACATTATTAGACCAGGAAAGCTGAATCCTGCTTCAGAAAAAAAAAAAACCACACCAAAACAAAACAAGGCAAAACATGAAAATAGAGCTCTATGAATTTTGCAGTAAGATATTCAGGACAAGAGGCCCAGAGTTTCTGAACTGTGGAAACTCAAATCCAGCAAGCTTCAAAACCAGGAGCATGACTTTGTCTTTAAACACTAAAACACTCTTTTTAATACCTTGGCAGTTGTTTTTCATGCTGTATTAGCCACATTTAACTGCAACTGTTGTGTGGTGGCAATACAGGATTCTAGTTTCTAAGAGTTTTCTGCAGAAGATTCTGTCAGGACCTTGACCTTTGCTGCCTGACTTAAGCATCCCTTGAAGCCATTATCAAAAAACACCTTGTATGTGTTACTTTCTTGATCTTCTGATACAGAAAACTCTTCTTGAATTCATGCCTCTCCAGAAAACCAAACCCTTGAAACCCTACATTAGCGCGCTTTCTCTCTTCTCATCCCTCTTTCTGGGAGTGGGTAGGGAAGGAAGCAAAGCAGCTCAGCAGTTGGTTACAGCTAAGCAATGTAATGCTTTCAAAATAAAACCTTAATTGTTAGCCACCCAGACTAGACACTTTCAAATCAGCATAATCTATGACAAACTTGGCAAAGTCCCTTTCAACAGGGAAGCAAACCTAACATGTTTCCTTTATGGACTCTCTGAGTTTAAGACTTAAAACTTCTTTGCAGCCATAAAGGAGTTGAGGACAGCTGTCAAGATTGATGAGAAGAATTATAGGACTTTCTCATATTAATGCTCAGAGAGGGAACCAGTTTGCGCCCTAGCATCAGAATAATTTTTCCCCTGTGTGAGGAAATTTGAGATGTCCTGCTGACAGGAGGTTGACTGAATGTCAAACTTGATGGATGGAATTAACTGTATAGTTAATACCTAGTCAGGTATAACTAGTCAGCATCCTAAATTCATCTTGCTGTTCAGGAGTGCACAGACAGGATTCTGTCCCAGTGAGTTTACAATGCAATTTAGAAAGTGGCAGTGACTATCATAAATGACTGGTAGCTGGAGTTCACAAGAAAAAAGGTAACAATGACAAGGTGTAATTCACATGCTTTTGGTATAGCATTTGGAGGCTAACAATGCATGTAAAGTCAAAGCTATTTGTGACAAATCTTTGAGATTGTTTTATTATATCTTGTCACCTCAATGTTGGCTCTTTGAAACTTGGGTAACAGGATAATTTGTGAAATCTTTTCACAGAGACTTAAAAAGGGGTATTGCTCTACAAGAAGAAATGAAGTTGCATTTTATGTAGCACATAAGTATTTGCAAGCCACTTAGAGACTTGGAATCCGGTATCTGGCTTCTTTTTCCTAGTTTTTGCAAACATCCACAAGTCAGCTCAACTTCTGTGCTCCAGTTTTTCTGTCTATACAGAGCTTGGACACGCCAGGCTTTGGTGTGACTGTCTGATGTCCTTCATGCAGCCCGTGGCTTGGCAGTGACAGAGGAGTCCCAGTTCCCCAGCTGCCTGATGCAGATTGATACAGGAATCCTGGTGCCCCCAGACAAAGGGGAACAATTCTTGGGGATGTCAGATGAAGAGGCAAAAGTCAGGATAAAAATGCATGCATTGTTCCCTTAAGCGGCAAGGGAGCTGATAAGTATTGTGGTCCAAGCCACTCTCATCTAGCTCTAAAAAAGTAAAAAAACTCCAGACATACTAGTAAGCATTTGGAGGACCCATACCTCACATAGGTGGATAATGCATATGCAGGCTCCTTTGTGGCAGAGGACCATTGTGCTAGGGATGAACAGAGAATACTTGGAGACCAATGAGTGACTTGTTAAGGATATAAAACAATATGAGACAGTTTAAGATTGTTAAGTTTGCTAATATTATTTCATTAGTAGTATCAGTAATATTATTATTACTATTTTTATATTATCATTATTAGAATTTATTTACTAATTAAATACTTAATAAATACCTGATTTACCTAAGCAGAATTATGTTGTGATGTATAATGCTTGATGGGATGATTATACAGAACCATGACATTAAATTGGTGTAGTCAGTAGGATTCCTTTGGCAAACCAATGTAGCTCAACAGCTGAGTGTTTAGCATTGCTCTTGACATGAAATAATATCAGTAAGCAATAAGATTAATATTGCTGGGACCATTGCCATGAGGTAGAAGTGTGGAATATGTGGTATATGGAAAGATTTAGGGCAAAAGTTTCTAAAGATGTGATAAGCTACTCTGGAATTCCTGAATGTGTTAAAGAAAACTGAATTGATCCTATAGCAGTTTTGATCAGGTTTAAAAGATGGGAAGATCAGAATAAATTGAAGAAAGAAAAGGGCAAGTCAGGATTATGTTGGTTACTTGATAAACAGGTTAAAAGACAAACAAGGTAAAATCTCTTTGCTAGGAAGTGAGAAATAAGGTCTTACCCAAAACAGTGTAACCTGTAAACCCAGAAATAGTCAACTGGAAGCAAAAACTAAATACTAAAACTTACAAAGTAAATGTCAACCCCATATCATTACCAGAGCTCAACAGTGATAGATCACTCCAAAAACCACTTCTGAAGAGCAAGTAGGTCATGGGGGCTCTGGTAGTTTCTGTCCCTACAAGGGAAACCCAGTGTGCGGCCACTCCTGACAGCCTGGAGGTCATCACAGCTGAGTGTGTCATTCTTTCCCCCAGGTCCACAGTGAGCATCGGCCCCATATACTTGTTTGATTCCCGTGGTAGGCTTTGAGTAGCTGGGGCCAGGGTGCCTCTGGGTGTGGAGGATGCTGACACAGTTTGCAGGACTCTGCCTCACCATGGTACTCACCTTACAGAAATGTCACAAAACTTGGTCACACTTGGCCAAGTTGGGGACCTTGTAGCAAGTTTCATTGTGTATTTTTGGCCATTTGCTCTGGTTCTTCAGTGGAACAGCTAAATATAATTCATTGCCACTGCCCTTTTTATGAATAACATATTACATGTTCTTGTTCTGAGGAGCTGGGTGAGGCTGTTGGCACTGTTGGTGTTCATGTGAGCACCCTGTGTGTTTGTCTGTGTTTTCTGCATAGCTGGCCATGTGTATAAATATGCATGAACTTCTTGTATACACATATTCTGTGTGCATTCATCTTCTGGGAATACACGCTGGACCTGGGGACATGGGGCTGCTGGATCCACTCTGATTCCCCTAACTGATGGTTTCTTACGATATCTGATGGAGTTCATAGTCCTTCTTCAGTTAGCTTCTGCATATCAAAATTAATCTTTAATGAATCATAATAAACATAAGAATAGATCATAAATAAAAAGAAATGTTTCCTCCTTAGAAGAGATAGCTACAACTTCTGTGAACAAATGGAATGTTTCTACCTTAATCTATGTTTCGTCATCAAAAGAGTTATTAATAAATTCCTATAATTCATAAAAATTACTATCAAGAGAACCAGCCCATGTCCATCTCAAGTCCATCTTTAGAGTCCTACTGTTCTTTCCAAATCTTGTATCTCAGCTAATTTTGGTTTTAGCAATATGTCTTTTGCCAGTATACCAAGTTTACTGAAGTCATTATCACTGGGATGTGCTGATCAGGGCTGATGGCTGCACATCTGCTTTCCAAATGTAATATACATGATGCAATTCTCTTTACCTAAATGTCCAGATCTTGTCACAATGATGCTGCACTCTAACAATTATACTGCATCCATTTTTAATACTACTCTCTTCAAGAAGGAAAAAAGGATGCAAACAGTAATGGTATAATACCCGTCTGTAATTTTAACACTGTTAAGGAAATCTGTTCAATTAGCTCTCTCAGAGATTTTGTGCAACCTGCTTAACTTCATCACAGCCCTTCGGTTCCCAGCTCCCAGCTCATCAGGGCAGCAGATTTTCCTCTAGATTTCCCGTTCCAAAACCGAGACGCCGCATTTCCAAAAGCAGTCTCTACAAAATAAAGAGCACCCTCTTGTGTTCATGGTGAGCAAGGGGCCACGGCCCTGGTATGTTGTAAGCCTGCTTTTAAGGCAGTATCATATACTCTGTCTGCTTCTTCCACACCTGGACACCAACTTACTTATCTGCCCTAGTTGGATATATAGAACTCTGAATAGACATTGATTAAGCATATTCAGATGAATATGAGAAACAATCATCACGCTGAACACACTTATTAGAAGCTACATGCATTACTTATTCATCACAATCAAAAAGACTACGACAGAATTTCTGGCCTGGCATTGTTTCCTGTTTGCTATCAAAAATAATGAAAGCATCTAAAAACAACATTGTAGGGGTTTACTAAGCTGTGCTGGTGATGAACTCCGTGCTACTAGGGCAAGGAGCACCTCTGCTTGACACAGAAGAGGAACTGGACTGGGTACATTTCCTGCTCAAAGGGAAAGTAAACAGTATGTACTCGTGCCTGGACCCAAATCAGCCAACTTACCCATTGGAGGCATAAAGGAGGGTGACACTGTGGTGCAGCTGACTGCGTCACAGAACCTGGAGAAAGGCCACAACAAAGATTGTTTTTGACCGGATTGGTAAAGTTTTGATAATTCTGCATGAAACTGAATGGCATAGAGCATTGCGCTGTTGGGCTAGAGCTGTTGGGCTAGAGCTGAGAGGAGAAAGGGGATTTCAGGTTGTTTTTTTTTTTTTAATTCTTACTGCTTTTACTTTTTTCATCTAATAGGAAAATAAGTGTTTAATTCTCTCTCTCCCCCCCCCCAAAAAAAAAAAAAAAAAAAAAAAAAAAAAAGGTAAAGAAGGTAGAATTTCCTTACTGGAATAAATAAATATATACATCTCAGATGAGAAAACCTGTTGTGCTCACTATAAATCACTTTCATTAAGTCTTTCTAAATTCAGCTGGAGAGAATTGTTTGGCATTAAAACTTTCATGTTCCTCCTGTATGTTTTTAGATGTGGGTCCACCTGAACTCTGGGATGACTGGGATTTCCTATTCGAGCTGTTGTGTGATCAGTGTAACCCGCTTACTCATTTAGTATCAGTTACATGATGTGTAGAGGAGAATTTCCCTTTGAACATTCAGCCCAGCACAGGCGACTGGGGTGTCAGGAGGAGCTGTCCTTCAGTGCCAGCCACTTCCAAAGCAGCTTGAACCCCTTCATAGGCCGCCAGTATCTCTTTTTCAGTTGAGGTATAGCTGGCCTCAGATCCTCTGTATCCCTAACACCAAAAGCCAAGGGGTCAACCTCGAGTCTCCCCTTGAGCTTTCTGCCAGAGGCTCCAGGTAGGACCATTCTCCCCAGCTGTGCAGCATATTTTTTATGTCTTTCCCTGCCTGGACTGGACAAAGGGCTGCTACATGAAATATCTCCTGTTTAATTTGTTCAAAGTCTTGCTGCTGCTCAGGGCTCCATTTAAAATTGTTCTTCTGTGTCACTTAATTGAGAGGGGTAACAAAATGTGCTTTAGAATGTGAGCCCTCCAGAACCCCACAACACCTAGAAAAGCTTGTTTCTTTGTTATTAGTTGGTGGAGACATTGCTGCTACCCTGTTGATCACATCCATCGGGATTTGAAAACATCCTCCTCACCATTTTATTCCCCAAACCTGAATCTCCTGTGCACATCCCTTGACCTTACTCCATTTTAGGGCAAAACCGGCCTTCAGAAGGATTTGGTTTATTTATTTTCTTTTCAAAAAACTTCTGTTGTACTGACTGTACACAATGATGCCATCAATGTATTGCAGGTGTTCCAGAGCTTCACCCTGTTCTAGTACATTCTGGATCAGTCCATGACAAATGGTTGTCAACCCCAGGGCCACACCACTGGGGCAGCATGTGCCCCTCCAAGTAAAAGCGAACTGTGCCATTCACTTTGCTGCCAAAGAAATTGAGAAAAATGCATTGGCAATATCAATTGTGGCATTTCACTTGGCTGCCTTTGAGTCCAGGTCATATTGAAGTTCTAGCATGTCTGGTACAGCAGCACTCAATGGTGGTGTAACTTCATTCAGGCCACGATAGTCTACTGTTAGCCTCCACTCTGTGTTAGACTTTTGCATGGCCATATGAGGCTATTAAAGGGTGAAGGGGTTCTGCTGATCACTCCTTGACTCTCCAGTCTGTGGATCAGTTTATGGATGGGAATCAGGGAGTCTCAGTTGGTGCGATATTGCCAACGGTGCACTGCTGTGGTCGCAATTGGCACTTGTTGTTCATGTTCATGTTCACCTTCAGCAACCCCACAACAGAAGGATCCTCTGAGACCAGGCAAGGTGGACAGCTGCTCAATTTCCTCTGTCTCCAAAGCAGCAATACCAAAAGCCCAACAGTACCCTTTTCAGTCTTCGAAGTATCCTCTCCTGAGGTAGTCTATGCCAAGAGTGCATGGAACATCTGGACTAGCCACAATAGGGTGCTTTTGCCACTCCTTTCCAGTCAGGCTGATTTCAGCCTCCAGTACAGTCAACTCTTGGGATCCCTCTGTCACTCGAGAAATACAAATGGGTTCCACCCTTTGACAGTTTGATGGCATCAGGATACGCTGTGCATTGGTATGTCCTAGAGCCTTATACACCTGTGGGACTGATATTCCAGACTGTCTGATCCACACAGTCCAGACAACCTGATTGTTCCTCGTCTCCACCTGGCTGGAGATAGGGCCTGTTTAATACTGGTGATAGGATTCTTCACCTACTTGTATAAACAGATTAGACTTCTTTTCCATGGGATAAGGAATAAGATTAACTTTTACATTCTGTCTGGGGAAGTGCCCACTGGAGACACAATTTTCCTGGAAGAACCCCCATTTATGTTTGTTTTTTTTTTTTCCTTGCAATTCATATACCTGTGCCCCCAGGATGAAGGTAGATTTTCTGTCCCACTTCCTCATATCCTCCCTGTGGTCCTGCAGATAAAACCACAGGGTATCCTGTGGTGTGTACCTTCTATATCCTCCCTCTTGAGCAAACGGATGCTTATTGTTGATTAGCTGAAATATTGGTCCATACAGCTGTGGAGTAAGACATACCCTCTTTGAACTGCTGGAACTTATGGAAAAGCTTCCTCACAGCTGCGATGCAGGCCTGTAGGGAAGAAAAGAGATTTTCTTGGTATTTCTGGAGTTAATGAGCCACTTCATCCGCTGTTGGTGCCTTTTCATCTCTCCAGGTCATTACTATCAAAGAGTTCGTGAGTTGGCACAGGATGATGATGCACTCCATTCAAATTTCCACCACATGGCTTGTGTGTGTTGGACTTCACCTGGATTTGTGGCTGACTATGCATTGTTCAGGACATAATTCATTATCTCTAACATGATAGTTTCCTTAGGTACTGGATATCTCTCTCCATGGTAGCCCACTTTACTGGATTTCATACAACATCCTCCTTAAAGGGATGCTTTGACACAAGCGTCACATCCACAGGCTGAGAGATTGTGTCTCTTTAGCAATCACCTAGCCAATGCAACCTGCCCTAGAAAGTGGTCCCAGCTGCTTGGTTTTCCTACCCTCTAATTCCAAGCTACTAGCCCTGTTACCCCAGTGTTGGAGAAGACTCATGATAATGTGCTCACCCGGATGACTGCTGAAACCTTTTTGCATATCCAGCAGCTCACCCACGGATAGGGGTGAAGTGATTGTCTCCTGTTTTGCCCCTTCTTCCTGTTCTTGTGATGACTCTGCTTCATCCTTCTTCACTAAACAGCTTAGCTGAGTCTCATGTCCATTTCCTTTTGTGTATATGGGTGATTAATACCAGCATTGGATGGTCCTCTGGTTCAACTGCATCACCTATCAGCAGAGTCTGAGCAGCTGCAGTGCCTGTTGCTGGAATTTGAGTAGCCACAGTGCTTGTCAGGGAAACTGCAAATTGTTGGTTAACCCTAAACAAGACCTGAACCACGTTAATGGTTCCTAGCAATAGAGTTTTGATGGTTTCAACATCCCAAGCATATTCAGAATTTTCCCAGTCCTCAAACTCTATTGTATTTAGCCAGGAGGAGGAGGGGAAGGTGTGGGAGGGTGTCTCCTCCATAGACTGGCTCTCTGAGGAGAAAAGGCAAAAAGTGTAATTATTAGTAATTTCCAACAGATGGCTCCCGAAGTACAGAGGTGGTGCCAATGCTGAGTACACGCTGCGGGAAAAATTCACCCAGCGTTCCTATCGTATCTTATCACTGTTACAAAGTGCAGCAAAATTATAACCTTAGCCCAGGCCTCAGGAGTTATGAACATCACCACAAGGAGCACAGGCTGCGGGTAAGATAGTATATGAAATAACCATGAAAACAAGGACAACTCTGAGACTGAATAAATCAACATCGTGACCAGAAACTATTAAATTAAAATAATGAACTCTTATAACGAATCTGTTTTAACATGCTCTGGTCAGATCTGTCATTGTCTCGTCCCTTCAAGCCCCATGCTGGATGCCAAAAAAGGCTTGTCATGGTTTAAATGCAGCTGGCAATCAAGTACCATGCAGCTCTTGCTCCCTGGTAGAGTGGGGAGAAGGATTGGAAAAAGGTAAAAGTCATGGTTTAAGATAAGAACAGTTTAATAATTGAAATAACTTAAACAACAGCAAAAACAATGA
This sequence comes from Brotogeris chrysoptera, assembly GCA_030323915.1. Taxonomy (NCBI): domain Eukaryota; kingdom Metazoa; phylum Chordata; class Aves; order Psittaciformes; family Psittacidae; genus Brotogeris; species Brotogeris chrysoptera. The sequence continues at coordinate 11,824 of JARCZZ010039832.1, forward strand.
TGACAACAACAACAATAATAATAATTTTAAAAGGGAGAAAACAAGAAAAGAGAGTGGAATAAAACCCAGTAAACACAAGTGATGAGCAATACAATTGCTCACCACCTACTGACCAATACTCAGTCCAACCTAAGCAATGATCAGCCCCTTCCAGGTAACTCCCCCTCAGTTTATATACCGGGCATGATGTCCTGTGGTATGGAACACCCCTTCGGCTAGTCTGGGTCAGGTGTCCTGTCTCTGCCTCCTCCTGGCTTGTTGTGCACCTTCTCACCATTCTGATACTTGGCAGAAATAATTTTGTTTTAACCATGGAGTATGTGTCTGTTTTGCCATTTGCTGCTATTACTGAGTCTTGCTCAGAGCCATGCAGCTTCTTGCTCACTTCCCTCCTTCTTCCCCTCCACTCTCAGCAGGATGAGGAGGAGAATTGAAATAATATAAATCCCACAGGTTGAGACAAGAACAGTCCAGTAACTAAGGTGTAACACAAAACCACTGCTGCTACCACCAATAATAATGATGATAAGGGAAATAACAAGGGGAGAAAATATAAAACTAAAAGGGGAAAAGGAAAAGAAACAAATAAACACAAGGGATGCACAATACAAATACTCACTACCAGCTGACCAATACCCAGACTGACCTGAGCAGTGACTTGGGCCTTCCGGGTAGCTCCCCGCAGTTTATATGCTGGGCATGATGTGCTGTGGTATGAAATAGCCCTTTGGCTAGTTTGGGTCAGGTGTCCTGTCTCTGCTTCCTCCAGACTTCTGTGCCCTTCCCTCTTCACTGGCACAGTGTGAGACTGAAAAGTCCATGGTCATAGTAAACACTACTGAGCAACAACTGAAAACAACATTGGTGTGTTATCAGCATTGTTCTCAGACTAAAGCTGAAACACAGCACTGCACCAGCTACCAAGAAGGAGAAAAAAAATAACTTACAGCTGAACCCAGGACATTATCTAAACTTAATTACAATAAATTTTCTCATAACAAACTAATGTATCACTTAGTGTTTTGTAGCAGTGTTTGATAAACTTACTATCCCACACAGTAAAAACTTAGACAAACTAACTTACTATCACACGCACTGATTGAAGTTTAAACTTATAAGCAAAAAGCCTTTCTATGGTTAAACCCAGACATGTGCATTGCTTCAAACACTAAGGATAAACATTTTTCCTTTTCATGATCAATTTTCTTGGCAACTTCACAAGAGTGCTCTTTGAAAGGCTCTAGCATTATTACTAGGTATACTGTGTTCAGGCGTCTGTAGGAAGATCTTTCGCATCACCCCAGTTCATTCCGGGAACTTTTTGACATGCAAGAAATCCTTTTTTTTTTTTTTAGTACAGAAAAGTCTAATTCCACTCCTCTTGTAGGCAATAGGAGTACTCAAGTTGGGGCATTTAAGCTTCTGTATCTGACTGTAAAGTTAAAGGTTATCACCTATGTCAAATATCAAAAGCCCAATTGCTTGTGTACATTCCCCTCTGGAGGTGACTGGCAAATATTACAGCAAACAGCAAATACTGCTAAAAGAGCAAAGATTAAATGGAGGAGGAGAGGTACGTCACTTAAAAAAAATATATTTATTTTTACTTGCAAGGCTTTAAATGCTTTTGAAACTGCATTCTTCAGCAGTAGTTAACCTCTTCTTGGTTTAACCTTATTGCTATTTATATTTTCTATTACAACAATTATCAGGAACAAGATCCCTTTCAGTGCAGGCTTCAGTAATACTTTTGGCTTATTTCTTCACACACATAACCGGTGCTAAATCACAGCACTTAAAACTACCCAGAAGTGAAGCAATATATAGCCAGGAAAAGTAGCTGGATGCAAAGAAAATAAATGAGAATTTGTATATATTGTGTATGTATTCATAGACAGCTTAAACAGGAAAATGAGATTTCAGCCTTCACATATTCTGAAGTTTTTAGAAGCAACTGACAACAAAACAGGATGTCCAGCTGCAGGCAGGCATCAGAAAGAGAGGGGTCATTATCTCAGCCAAGATTTTAGAGGTAAAATGGAAAACATTAATTAAAACCATATGGTTGTCCAATAAAGAATTAATATTCAACAATTTTTCAGAGTGTGCCAAATGACTGGTGTCTAAAAGGGGAAAAAATACCTTGGGATTTATGGAGCAGTCATGATAGGAAAATGGAAAATTTTAATACTGCTCAATTCAATCCAAACATCTAGCTTTCCCAGAATATTCTGTATACTCTTACAGGTGACACCAAGCAAGATACTCCATGAGCATTTGTTCAATAAGAGAGTCATGAAAAAAATGTGAAACAAGGGAATAGTCTCTCAAAATCTGGTAATGGTGAATTTCTGCATCTCACAAGAGAGAGCAAAGGTCACCAGCAAGAATGGAGTGAGGAGAGGTTGGGCTTCTGTGTGCTAAACACCTTCCCTAACTGCAGCCCTTTCTAGAGACCCTGATTTCCATTCTCAGGGCAATTTGCCACCAGATCTTCAACTGGACATCCTCACCAATGGCTAGGAGAACAGACCCTCACCACACCTTCCATCTCAAACTAGCACCTTCTGGCTCTTTTGGCTCCACTGCTTCTGCTTGGAGGTGACTCCACTATAGGGTGATTCCACAGCAGTGCCAGGCTAGTCCCTGGATGCTCTGCTGCTCACTGGAAGTGACATCAAGTTGCAACTGTCCCAATCCATTCTTCTCCTGCTTCTGACCTCACTGGGGGCAGCAAACACCTGGTTTACTTGCCCTCAGAGCTCACACCAGCACCCCAATTAGCTGTGGGTGCTAGGGGGAGGTGGAGATGGTGAGAAAATATAAAAGCTGGGTAACCAGCTTAGGGAGGAGAATGGTCCTATGGACATAATTGGTTAAGTCTATAAAGAGTCTTCCACAATTAATGCCTGCCTCACTTTATTTCCTTAAACAAAGACCAAAAGGAGAATGAAGCATATCAAATACAAGTATTGTTTCACATAGCTTATAGGCAAAAAGAGCTTTACCCCTCCTAAACTCATTTGCTATTGCTCTCTCTTCCTTTCAGTCAATTACTTGTTTGGCTCTTCAGCACAGGCTGCAAAAGTTGTTTTGCACATTTGCTGGCATCTGCAGAGGCTCAGTGCTTCAGCCTGGGTTTTAAAATTTTTTTAAATTGTTATTATTCTTTCCATCCCTGTGACATGTAATGCACATGCCCACTTTTCTACTCAGTGCATGTCTTCTTAATTAAACGCCCATGATTCCGTCCAGTGGAAAGAGGTTCAGTATGTCTAAAGTTCTCCCTCCTCCTCTTACTCAAAATGCTTAATTTCCTGTCTTTCATTCAAAATGTCAGCATTTTAAACTACTTTCCAATAACAGGCAAAATAACAAAGTGTAATTATTTGCTGCATGGGGCTAATGGATACTGTCAGCCAATCCATCAACTTATCAAAATCGTATTTATTTGAAACCACTGGATATGCAAAGTAAAGTGCCAAGCACGATCCGTACCCCACTTTGGGTTTATTCTCCTTTTTTTATTTTCAGCAACATGAATAGTCTACTGTCTTGTAATTGCTCTTTCATCAGACATCTTTTTTTCTGTTGCTATGACTGCTCAGATCAAAGCACAGAACTGAATGCGCTGAGAACCATAACCTTCCTAGCAGCCTTCCTGTGTGTGAGGTACAATGCACAAATCTCCTTGACACTTAGGAGCTGAGTAACATGTTGAATAAAATCTGTGCCAAGCATAACCAAGGTCTTAGTTTTCTGCAGGCATAAAAGCTCCCTTTTGTACATATCAGAGTCACCCTGTTGGAGGGAAATGGTTAGGTGATAACATTGAGGAGAGCTATTTTGCACAATTTCTTCCCAGACTTTTCTTTTACTTCCCTTCATACTCAGAGTTTAACCTCTTAGATACAGCATAATAGTATGCTATAGCTAGCTAGTACAAAATCCCCATGTAAATATCTTCCTACACCACATTTTCTAAATCCACATATGTCCACATATGTCCTATCTCTTCCTGTTTGCACCCTGTTGGGATAATAGAGTTAGATTTGGCTTTGGAGGACTATACTGAAATTTTCAATATTAAGATGAATTATTCTCCTCATTTACACTAAACACATGATTCACTAATGCACTGCTACTTTCAAATGAGCAGTTACAAGCAGTGCCCTTGTAAATCCCTGAACATTCATACTTTCTTTTATCATAGCAGCTCTTAAGAGTGTGGTATTGAATGTGAAAATGAATTTGTCAAACTTATTGAATGTAAAAATCAAAGGAGGTTAATCATAAAAAGAGCTTAGAGAAAGACAGTAGGAAATAGCCCTCCATTCCATGAAATAAATAAAAAAAACCCTTGTAAGACAATCAAAACCAAAACTCACATTTTTCTCTTCTAGCTACAAAAAAGCCCCACACATTCACAATCCTATGAAAAGTAGATCAATAACTTGCAACACAATTTAAAAATCAAAATGCCACAAATCTATCTTAAAGGTGAAAAACTGAAACAAATAAACACTGTGATGTCTTGCTTTGAATATAGTCAGGTATTTTTCAGAGCAAACTTTAAAGAGACTTTTGTTCTGTGACACATTTATGTATTCAGTTTCTTTTACCTAAAATATACTGTATCTAATTCTGAACAGGACAGCATTATTTCCCTTGGAAACTGCATCCTATTCTCTCCACAGCATTAGTTGATAGCTAGCAGGTGCCACTCCATTCACCAGCCTCAGACTGTATCATATTGTAACATATAAAATATCTTTTGGATAGTAGATATATTGGATAGTGCAGAGCACTAATTATGACATAACAACACTTAGAATTGTGGAAATAACTAGAATAGTTCAGGAACTATTAACACACAACTGTACAAGAATATTATAACCAGTGATACCAATATTTTGGAATAGATTTTGGACAAAAAGATATTGTAATTTCATTTTTCAGACTGTTTCAAATGGTTGATTTTTATTTTATTTGGGATTAACACAGCAGGACAGATTTTCTGTCATAATTACAGAAATACTAAGAGGAAGCATGAACCAGTTCCTCTAAATGGCAAAGCTGTAGGTGTTCTGAAATGTATCTGCAATGGTGATGTAGGAACTAAGAAGCTGTGCAGTATGTCTTCTTTCTCAAGAACAGGAACCTAGATCCAGTATCACTCAAGAAAATCACATAGTAAATTAACCAGGTTGCAGAAGGTTGCTCTCTTTACCTGTTTGACTGCTAACATGAACTGCAGCGTATCCATTTTCTTCAGACAGAAAACGTCTAGTTGCGAGCAACTGAACAGACATATTTTAGCATTATGTAGAAAGAAGCACTCACTTTAATATTTTACAGAAAAACTGTATGTGGTGCCTGCCTTCAAAAATGCCCTTATGGACACAAAGTACATATGATAACACACAAAGCACTTACAATGCTTTATTTGCACCTAGTTAAGCACATATTTTCCCTACACAAGTAAAGAATTTATACTGTTATTTTAACATAAATTTAATTCATTGTGGTTTGAAAGGGTTTCACTAGGCCTAACACCTATTGCCCGGGAGACACCAGAACAAGAGGTACCTTTTTGTAGGCAATTTCTTCTGTGATTTTTATGCTGAACTTTGAACTTCTGAACTCAATAGAACAATATAGAATGTTTCCGTCCGAGTTCAAGTTGGCTTATTTTTAAGTATTGTCATCTTCTTCTCTTGTGTCCAGCTACCATGACACCGCACACTGAAGAAGGCTGATGCCCACCATGCTGCAGTAATTCTGGCCTGGCAGACAGCTTGGATTGCAAAAAAACACCCAAGGTAGGACTGTGATGAAGAGCAGTACTGGCATTTAAGGGCTTTATGAATGACTGGGCTGACATTTAAAAATAAAATGCAGAAAGCAGCAAAAGTGTACTGCTGAGCTGCAGGCACACAGTGTGTTGCTACTGCTCCAGCACCAGACTAGGCAAGGCTTTACCTCAATAACAGCAACTGATACAGGAGATGCCACCCTTCTCTCAGTTGCAAATATTGTTTGAAATGTCCATGTTTTCATAAAACATTTGACAGGGAAGTACTTATTTCAATGGATAGCAATCAGCAGCATCATATCAAAATTACCTCATTAACTTCAAAATAACTACAGCATCTTATAGAAGATTTGTAGAGTTAAGAAATGTGCTTCTTAAACCAAATCGATATGACATGGAAAAGCAGGCTCAGGCCACATAGCCAGTCTTCAGATTTTTCTAGATGCCAAAAAGTTAAAAATCTATGTATTTTTGAGGGGTTTGTGTTTCTAGCCTAAGGTTAGGAAGTAGGCTGTGTTTGTGTCCCCATTAGCTTTTCTGCTTCTTTCTGAGAATTCCTAACCTAATAAAAAAAAATAAAATGGCTGTCCTACCAACTCCCGCTTTGCCTCTATCCTTACATCATCACAGCTACATCAAGGGCACAATTGCGGTAGTAAAAGGGTACAGAGGTAACTCCCAACACATTGGAAATGGTACACTAAGCTTAATGTTCTACTAGGTCAGTTAAAGATCTCTCCTTCCTGACTTCACATGATTACTTTTTTTTTAGTTGCTGGTATGACTGTGCATTATGATCCATTCTACACCTGAGAAAAAAAACCTAAACTGCTTACCAGCTGACTTTATTTCTCCTTTTTGCTGGAACCATTGCATGTATCTGGAGAATACAGTGAGCCAAAGCCACAGCTATTGGTGAGGGTGCATATGAGAAATGGATGAATGAATCCAAAGCCTTTTCTTCCCCTGTGAGCAACTATTGCAAGAACACCAACTATCAGGAAGATCAAGTGATTGAGCACAGGGATTGAGACTGGAGATGAAAAAGATACAGCACATATGGGACAGGATGTCAACAGTTCATTGTAAATTAAAAAATGGACTTTTGGGGACAATAAAAAAAAAATGAGCTTGAAAAGCAAGTCATTTAGAGAACTCTTTACTAATTTACAGATTTTCCCCTCTGCTGCCTGTCTTACAAAATTACTGCCATGTATTTAGTTACTTCCTAGCATGCTGAGCTCAAATTTTTCTAGCCAATACAGGCTGGGAGAGGAGCATGATTTCCAAACCCATATTCTTTCCTAAAACTTCATGTAAATACTTTGGTAGGCTTTTAAGCAGCAATTTAGACATATACTGCTTAAGATATTACATTTCTGTCTAGCGTGCAGAGAGCAAACCCTTTCCCAATATGTGTATGTGCACACTGTAACTAATACAAACATCTATTCAAACTGTGCACACACACACACTTACTGAGAACTGTGCCAAACACTACCAAAAAATGCAGAGACAAAAAAAAAAAAAAAAAGGAGGGTGTATTTTCTACATGGTGAACATCACTGGGATGAGCTGTCAGTAGTTTACTGCTATGGAACTATATTTGCAAACCAGTTCATGAAGTAGCAATTTACCCAGATTTTCTTTTTTGATATTATCTGTTGCACCTGTGCACTCAGGGGTTGGGACTCTTCCAACTACCTCCACTGTATTCACCATTTTTATGAAAAATATCTGAAATAACTTATATGTCATCAAACTCCAATTAATCTTAATTCTGGTTGTTGTTACATAACATAACACAGGTTTTAGACTTACTGTAAAGTGAAATATAATCTGTAAGAACACTGGCAAAAGGAGTTCTTTAGTTTTTTTAACTATCTCCTTTGGCCACAGGGAACTGAAGTGAGACAGAGCATTTACAACAGAATTTTTCCATTTATCTTTTAAGTGGTTCAGCACTTTCAAACTATGCCAAAGGGAACAAGTAGGACTCAGGATAATCTAACTTAAAGGGACACAACAATGTGACTTTTTTTTTTAGCATTACATCAGAAAAGGATGCTTTTTACAGCCCCTTGCTGTTAAAGAACAAATTCTTTGCACAAAATCACAATGAAAGTGCTGTTATTTGTTGTCAGTATGGCCAGACAGATAAGAGTAGACTGAGCCTTAGGACAGTAAATTTCCAATAATAAACAGTAGAACTGTTAATCACTTATATTTAGCTTTACAAAGGAATTAGATGTGAGAAAGACTGAGTTTTATGATGTAACTGCTTAGGAGATTTTTCATTATGTTAGTTACTCCTGAAGATCTCAGAATTCTTCTGTTTGTAAATTTTAAGGAGTTCTGTGGACTTAGCTTTGGATTTTAATCATTGCACCCACAGTAAGAAAAAGGAATTCAAAATCACGTGACAGATTGAAAAGGACAAAATAAGAACCTATATTTGTCAAAAGCAACATAATAAGGTACTTTGGAAAGGCACATCTGATCTGTCACTTCAACTCAAGCTCTTATCTGGAGAAGTTCTCCAGGAAAAACAAAGGAAGAAACAAAAAGTGAAAAATAAACTCAGAAGGTGATGATGAAAAATAGTATTTGTAATATCCTGCTCCCTTACACTTGTTTGGATTAGTATTATGCTTTATTACTGTTAGTGGTTTATATAACCTGACTCCTAAACATTTCAAAGGCTTAATCCATGGTACACCTGAGCAGCCTTAAATCCCTACAAGAAAGGGATGTAGCAGTTTAGTTTAAGCATAACATTTCAAACATGTTTTGAATTTATCAGCTGCAGGAAAGAAGCAGTACTGGTATCTTCTTTCCTCCAAGAAAAGTCGTGCTTTTGGCAGGGTTCAAATGACAGGTTGGATGAGAAAAGAAGCCTGTGCCTAAGAAGCAGCAGGAAGATTGTATGATTTTATACTTTACAGGAAGAGTGAAAATGTCCATGTTTTAAAAAGTGGCAGAGAATTGCCTTGAAGGGGCTATCCTAAGAGTGTAACAGCTAACTGAGGGATAACACTAGAAAGACACAGTGAACTGTGAAAAAGAATTCTGTGAAAAAGTAGCATTCTAAAAATAGCAGTCCAAACTAGAGACCTATGGAGCCACATCAATTTTATAGTGTTTTCAATTAGAACTGCCTGCTGAGAGTGCACAGGGAGACAAAGAATCACAAACTTTGTAAAACACCATTTGCTCAGGAGCCACTGACTCAGAGGGAATTGCTGATTAATCACTGGTACATCTGGAGAAATCTTGTAGAAAATGGTACATCCAAGAAAACCAATGATAAATACACACAGAAAACAGAAAAAAAAAAAAAAGATCTGGAATACTGCTTTCTATTCTATTTTATGTACTTACTGCGTCTATGTCTTTTACACTGTCCTGAAAAAAAAACCTATAGAAACTCAAATCCACAGTTGCTCAAATCCACAAATCCTGATCCCACAAGGCTAATGCTTCTTCTATCTTCCAGCCACCATGCTTAAAAAGATGTCCTGAAGGAAACACATTTTAAAAATGTTTTCTTCTTTCCTCATAAGAAAGTGCTGTAGCAGTTTCTTTGTTATTCTCATTTATCCACAGAGTTAACCGAGCCCTAGCCTCTTCCTTACTTATATCTTTTTTTTAACCTCCTAGGCAATCATCTCTCATTACTCTCCCATTAATAATGCTCTTTCAAAACGATCTTTTAAACTCACATCTCCTGCAGTGCTCTTTATCCTTTCTCTTTCCAATGGAATAGATGTACACATATAGAAAAGTTTTCCTCTCCATGAACCTATTCTGAATTTTTGCTAGAAAGGAAGTGAAAGTGTGCTGTGTTACAGTCTATGTGCCTTGGGGCCCAAGGCTCCTTCCCACATAAGCTAGTCCCTAAATCAGACTACATTTTTGCTGTACACCATGCGATTGCCTCCAGGTCTTGTATGAACATTACATGACTTCTGGCCAAAGATGCAGACTGGAATTTCAAACGAAAGATAATGATGAAAATATTAAAAACTCAACTATGCAAATTACCTTGGAAGCACTTCAAATGGGGTTTGAGACATTCGGCCTTCTCATGACATATGACAGACATTTCAAGAGAAATATGTATTTGCATTATATATATATGAGGAAGGCAGGGAGAGGTGGGAACATTTCTTTCATCAGAGTAGAGCTGTGTTAACCATAGATTTTGTATCTACCCTCAACCTAAAAAAAAAACAAACCACAAGTGTGATTCCAAGCCTGAATTCTGAAGAACAGCCAAACATGCAACCTGATGAGGAGCAGACAGATGTTCTGAGGGTTCAAAAGGACTTCTGAATAGAAAGACTAAGTTTTTCCCCACTCTTTTTGTTTCTACCTGGTAGGTAAATGGCAATGCCAAAGATACGAGAATTAGGAATTAGGGTTTAAAATCTCATTTCAAGTGTTGAATCAATTTAATACAAAATACCATAATAGCAGCACTACCTTTTCAAGAATACAGATATGTAAGTTATCAATTCTGCAATCAAGCACCAGATGACTGGACATATGCATTTGCAATGAACTAGATAAATTTATGGCTACTAAGATTCAAAATTAACAGTAGACATGATATGCACATGTAACTTCTGCTCTTTACAAATAGGTTCCATATGTTCCTACTTTTATTGGTTGTTTCCTACTGCACAGAAGCATTTAGGTGGTTGCCTGACTCCCAAAATGTCTAATAATTGAATTTCACAAATCTCTTTAAACCTCATTAATTGTGAGCTCAACATAAGAGTTTTCACCTGGAAAGTATATAACATTGTAAAGTAGTCAGCATTTACACCTTTTTTCCATTGTCCCTTCTCAGAATAGGTTTAAGCAGGAGGCAGACCTCCTTAACCAACAAAACAGATGTACTTGCTTTCTCTTTGCATGACTTTGCAGATTTATATTAGACACTCAAATGACCATTAAAAAGGGAAATATATGGGGGTTTTATCCTGTGTTCTCATCACTAGGGAACAAAAATAATAGATACAAATCTTACTGAATTCATTGATTGCACTGAATTGTGTCTTCCTCTTTCACATATGAATCTTAGCACTGTGGAAGCAAACCAATTGCAAACTTCAGAAGTAAAAGAAAGCAAGCATTTAGCAATTCTGAGCCACAAACAAGAGGTCAGATTGGTTCCCAACCATTATAAATCAACATAGAGACAATTACCTTTAGTTGTGCACTTAATTAGATAGTAACTGCCATTGTTAATAATGTTTTTAAGGCTCCAGCCCATTTAAGAAACAAAACAGGCCACAAATCTACCCAAATGTTCCTCTAGAAGAACAGATAACCAAAGGTTTCCAACCAGCACAATAAGCCTTCTGCTTATTAGGTTTGCATTGGGGTTTTTGCTTTCTATACCTTTTTTCTCCTTCAGAAAATACATGCATCTAAAAAAGGTTACAGTTGTACATAAAGCATATTAATTCAAAAAAGGTATCTGAAGGCTGTTTTGTTGTCTTCTTTTTTTATTTCATGTTAATTTCAGAAGAAAACCTAGTAGAAAATCTAGATGCTTGGAAATGATAGTGCTGAGTGTTGAAGAAGAGCCCTGAGCAGCATTGGTGCTTGAGGATTTCTTTTTAATCTACCTCAAGTCTGGGTGTATTGTTGTTAAAAACCTGATTTCTGACAGCTCTCAGCCTACACTGAAGAGTCCACTGCATGCGATAAAAAAAACCAAAACAACAAAAACCAACATACACCACCATGATATTACATTCCTTCCTGATACAGCTTCAGTGATGCTAAGTAGAAGTTATATAAAAGGCCTACAAATAAACGGTTGCTGAAAGTGTGAGAGGAACTTTCTTGCAAAAAAAGACCAGAGCCATAATAAAGTGTTCTAAGATGTAGGTTTGACTCTCCTTCAGCAGCAACAGATACATCTTTGTCTGACCTAGATGAAACAGAACACAGTAAAAGAATGCAACTTCTTCAAGCTGAATTCCAAAAGAAGTAAGCAGTTTTAAAAGGTTTTGAAAGAAAGAATATAGCCAAATTGATTCATGGGTTTCAGGCTGTGAATTCTAAAGGCTGTAGCTCCCAGAAAGTTCTCAGTAAAGCACAAAAGTACCCAGAGCGGGGCTGGTTTTCAGACATACAAGAATGGTTGAAAAACACCTCACTATTCTATCAGTCTAGGTTTTTTGGCAGTCACCCTCAAGAAGTCTTATACAAAGCTGAGACAACTAACTTTGCTAGGTGTGGAAAATGAAAGGAAACCTACAGCAAGAAAGACAGCTTTGTCAATTAGAGCTCCTTTATTAATGATACAATGCAGCAGCAACATCAACTGAAATACACAGTTATTTGTACAGAATACAAAAATATAACCCTTCATAAAGTCTAAACTGCACTAGGAATTATGAATTGAGCTAAACAGTTAATATAGTACATTCTGTCAAATAATGTGGACAGGTACACTCAGCCAGCCAAATACAGTATCTTCTCTAATCTGAAGACAAACATACAGAGCAGTTTATTAGTTCAGTGTATCCACACATCACACCTCAGCTAAGACTTGAGAGCAAACTAACAGTTTTCAAGAGTTTAATTTACCCCTGTTCTCTACTGATAGCATAGTGGTTCCATAACCAAACAGTGAATTGAATTTTCAACAGTAGCATTTATTAGCAGATACAGAGAAGTACTATTCACACAACCAGCTTAAGGCACCATGGTTTCCACAACAGTAATTTCATGTGTTAACATGAAATTACTGGCAAGAACCCAATTTTATAAGAGGCTCTGAGTGTTTAGCTATAGTACCACTATGAATAACAGTCTATTTCCTAAATATATTCTTTAAAATATATTCAGTTACCAGTGTAGCTTTCCTTCATTCCTTTAAAAGAAGTAAAATAGGAGATTTTGACATTACAATCTCAAAAATGCCTCAAATACTGGCATAAAAAATTCTCCATTAATTCCCCCTTTTTAAAATTAAAAAATTGCAGACTTTTAAGAAATACAGTTTCCAGCACACTATATAGTAAAAGTCTGCAAAGTTACGGCGCTCTCCTTTAAAAGAAAGTATATCTAGCTGCTGATAACTGCGTCCCCCTCCACCTGCTTCTGCATTCTGTCTTTGTTATCAACAGCACTGGTGAACAATTAATTTCATTTAAATGAAATCAAATTTCACCTGATATCCTGCAGTGCAAACACAAGCCCTTGATTTGCTCAAGACCTCGTTACTAATAACATCCTATGATACTGGTGGAAAGTTAGAACTGTATGAAACAGAACTAACATCCTGACAGTACTTGCCACTAAGACCCAAACAGCTATGCTGTTAAAACTCAAACTCTAGACCAAAAAGTAGGATTTGTATAGGATAGGAGGAGTAAATTCATAAAACTGCACTACAGAAATTGTGCATTCCAAATGATACATGATAGTTGAGACACATAACTACAGTTGAGACATATCGACAGAGCTATTTCAAATTTTAGGAAGTGTTCCAGCCACATTACAAGCTGATGTGAATACGTGTCGTGGTTTAAGTCCTGTTAGAGACTTAAACCACGACAATATGACAAAGTCACTCCAGCTTACCTAGTCCTACTCACTGATAAGTTTTTTCTAATTTATAGAAAAATAAATTAGAAAAATAAAATTTATAGAAAATTTTATATAATTTTTTCTAATTTAGGAGGAAAAAAAAAGAATAGCTCTGGAATAATGCGTTACATAATTCAAATTACTATCAATTCTGACAGTACCCTCTCCATTTATCTATCCCTAGATTTCAGAGTATGACCAGCTGCTATTACTTGTAATAAATAACCAATCCCCACTATAGCGTTGGTATATTATTCCATGAATCCCCAAAGGCTTTCTAATTGGTCAGCCAAAACCTTAGCTCTTACCTGCATTTAGTGCAGACTCGATGAGATTTTCCTATGCCTTACAATAATGGCAATCTTGAAGTCAGACATTTTATTGTCAGTGTAGTGAATAACCTCAAGATTCTCCCCATTTTCTTAAAATAAATACCAGCAGCACATAAAATGTAAAGTCGCATTTCATTAACTCTTTGCCTTAAGGTCAAATGAGCAGAAATCTTGCTATACTGGAGCTGAATTTTTTAAAGGCTTGAGCCTTTAAAGTTTATTCATTCATTTCCCAAATTCTGTCACTTATTTCCTGAATTTTAGTGAAGCACTTCCTCAGAAGTAAACTACAGTTCACGTGTTGTCCTATGTATAGCCAACTATGAAGAAGTGCATCTCAGATTCCAGCAACTCAATGAGCAACAGTGACTTCCTCCATTTCAAATAAACTTAAAATAAATATCTTCAATTAAATTAACAGTTTCAATCACGACAGCTGTGTAGCATATAAAAAAATAAGAGCAATAGAGAATTAATCCTATTATTGTTATCTAATTATTGGCTTCCTGAACCACAGGAAATTTCTGAATCAACCAGTAGCAAAAGATTTGCTAAGCTACTAGCTGAAATCAAGATGCAAGAATGACACAGAACTGGTAAGAGGTTGGAATAACATTCTGCATGCTAAAACCAGACATTCTTCACTTAAGTGAGCTATCCACACCTTGGGGTCAGAAGAGGTAATGATAAACTTTGGTCATGTTCCACACATGAACAGATCTCTGAATAACTGGTAAGTTCAGGATACACAATTTATCTGTGAGGACCTAAACCCAGCCTTCTACTCCTTTTGCATCACTGGGTTAACAATGAATTAACACAAGGAACTGAAATAAACTTGTAAATTTGGTTCCAGCCTCAGTTTACCTGAACAGATATATGACAACTAAGGCATAACACAAATCACTACTGCTACCACCAGTAATAATACAAGAGAAATACAAGGAAAGAGAATACAACT
>JARCZZ010039834.1:0-15011 GCA_030323915.1 Brotogeris chrysoptera
TCCAAGGAAAACATGCTTTAATCTGCCATTTTAGTGCTGCAAATTCACAGACAGGCAGAATCTTCTTTATATTGGTGCGGACTGCTTCTCCACAGTAGTGTTGCTGTGCTGTGTGAATGTGTTCTGGTACAGGATTTTGCTGGGGAAGTCTAAATTGGACTATACAGATAGGTTTGGTAGTGCGGACAGTCCTAGACTTCTAATTAGCTATGGTCTGTACATAAAAGTTTAGGTGTGTTATGTGCATTGACATACATCTCTTCCTACAGAAACCCAGAGGAGGCTACTATAGCTCTTGCCCACTCCTCTTGCTCCGGGAGGCCCTAGGAAAGACAGGTAGCTTCACCTGCCTGGGCTTTGCTCTAGGGTGGGGTATGTTTAATACAGTTGTTGATATGAGCAGTATTCTCTGCTCCCTGTAGGACTAAAGCATCCTAGCTATGTCCCCGTGCAGTGACATGTCAGAGCCCATTGGCAAGCTGCTCCTTACTCATTCAACTGCTTCTGTTCAGCCGTTTCTGCTGGAAGTACCTGTTGGGTGAGCACTGTGATTACAGTTAATATTGCAGTGCATTTTGATTAGTTCTGCTTCTGTGGAGTTGCTTTAGAGAAACAAAGAAGCTGCGTAAACCACGTTCTGGATCCCAAAGAGTGTTGTTTATGTGAAATGTTTTCAGTTTTGGAGATGCTGTTGTAGTTTAACCTCAGCCAGCAGTAAGTACCGCACAGCTGCTTGCTCATGATACAGCCCTTGGATTGAGATAAAAACAGTTTAATAATTGAAATAAAGTATTATAATAATAATAATGAAAACGAAAAAGAGAAGAATAAAATCCAAGAAAGGTAAGCGATGCACAATACAGTTACTCCAAGAGCTGTGATCGGTGGCTCATGGCCAACTCCCTGCAGTTTATATACTGATCATGCCATGCTATGGTATGGAATATCCCTTTGGCTAGTTTGGGTCCTGGCTGCGCTCCCTCTCAGCTTCTTATGTCCCTCCTCACTGGCAGAGCATGGGAAACTGGAAAATCCTTGACTTGGGGTAAGCATTACTTGGCAACAACTAAAACATTGTGTTATCAGTATTATTCTTGGGCTAAAGGCAAAACACAGCTCTGTACCAGCTGTACAAAGAAAATAACTCTATCCCAGCTTAATCTAGGACAGAATGCCTGCTTGATTTTTGAATAACATGACTTTGCAAAGTTTATCTTTGCTGATGCTTTCCTAAGTGTTTTCTAGCAGAGACTCATATAGTCCTTCCCCATCCCTTTCCCTAAGGGAAGCCTGTGGATGAGTACCGCTGCGTGTGTATCTACCCACACTGGGCAGGTAACAGCAAAGCTTTGGTTTTGGGATGTTTACTTTCACCTCTGTTAAATACATTTATTCACAAGGGAATTAAGCCAGTCCTTAACTATAGAAAGGTATCTAAATATACAATGCATCCCCAGGGAAAATGTAATCAAATCTCTTGCCTATACAATGGGTGCTACTAGGGAACAATACAATGAGTATTTCTAGGGCATAGAAATATATCACTTCAGCAAGTCTGTCTGTGCTGTGCTACTGCTTGGCACAGTAATTGTATGTTTGAGGCAGATTAAAAAAGAAAATTAAGCTCTTTGTATGAACTAAGTGAAGTGTTCATTCCACAGGAATCCAGAGAAAGTCTTCAGAAATGTTGATCTTTCTTTGGCACCAGATTTTCTGGTTTTGAATAGAAACAGTAGCTTTCTGTTACTTACAAAAGTAAAACCCTCCAGTAAAAGGTTATTATTTTTATTTTTCTAATAGTAGAAACTAGTAATCATTTCTGCAGCTTTGTACACTTTCTCATGTGATGCTTTAAAAAAATAAAAAGTAAAAATAAGGCAATGTCTTCATGGCTTTGTTGGCCTCACAAAGACCCTTCTGTGGCTCATGCATGATTAGCTGTGATCTGTGTAGAAAGGCAAATTTTGTGTTTGTTATAATACTCCTTTTGTCCATTTAAATAATTAAATGGCATAACGTGAGAAGCATGACTTTTTGAAAAGGATGTTGAAGAAGGAGCTGGCAAAACTAATTTGCTTAAGCAATGTCTGAGGCACGAGTTTAGGTGCTGTATTTGCCATCAGCGAGCATTGCTGGGTTTGCAGGGTGAGCATCATGCCTTTAGGCTTTCCTAACGCCACATTTTCAGAGGTGTTTAGTGATTTATGGTTGTAGATGGCTTCTCGTTGCATATCCCTCAGTGTCTAATTTTTTTAAACTGTCTGGGTTTCTAGTTCTGGACTGTTTTGAGGCTCAAGGAAGCTTAGCTTCAAGTATACTTGAAGAAGGGGAGCCTACAAGGGATTAGACATGAAGGTCAAATATTTATTAATTTTCCCCAGTTCCTGGAGAGAAAAAAAAGTAATTTTGCTTCCCTTTTTAAAATGGAGAAGAGTAGAAACCAAACTCTGCCATGTAGAAGCTGGTTGCTTTTTTCTGATGCTCAAAGAAGAGAAGGGTCCTGGTGAAGAGAAAGTGTTTTTCTTGTCTCTGACCCATTGGGTTGAGGCAGTGTGGAGACTGTCATCTCTCTCTGCTGGGGCCATCCAATGTGTCCCTACATTCCAGGCTCATTCACTCATCTTCCTCCTCCAAAGGTAGTCCAGAATAGCAGAGAAATAGGAGCGGAAAAGCTGACGTTTTAAAGAAAATAAAAAATTCTGTTTTCTGGTATTCCTCATAATATCTACACATGACTCTCTCTTCTCCTTTCTGTATTTTGCAGTATTTACTGATTGCCCTGTGATTTCCCCCTTGGACTTGCCATTGCCTTTTAGGCCTTTCAGCTTGATCCTTAAAATTCAAGGGAATCAAAGGCAGCAGACTTTGCTCTGTCCTTACTGTCACAGGGAGGCTATTGCAGCCTTTCCCCAGGATGTTTAGTCTGCATAAATGTACTTACGTTTAATTCATCTCTGGTTTGTTTTTAGTAATATCTTTATTCTGTTGTGTCTATGCTTGAGGAAGCTGCTGTCATCTCAACATGTCTTTCCTACCACTGTCAATAATGTTCCTCTCAATCTGCAGTCAGGGGATGTTTGCAGTCATCCTGGTCTTTGAACATAAGGCAGTAAGATAGCTGAAGCAACACACTTCATTAGCTGGTACTTGTTGATCCCTCTTAAACTGTTCTATAAAGAGTTTTTTCACTGTTCTGTTTTTGTCAGAAAAGTAATCATAGAAGAATCTTTTAGTTTGCTATTTCCCAGTAGTTTGTCTCTGTTCTGTTTAATTGGTTGGGCAAGTGTGCAGGTTTTAGAAAATCACCTTTAAAGCAGAACATGGCTCATTTTTGACTACTATGAATCCCCTAAAAAGATGTACTGTTAATCTGAGGCAGAGTTTGCATTGGATGTGTAGGAGTCTTCCAGATGATTTGGACATCATCTTTACTTGATATGATCTCACAGTATGTTACTCGGGACTAGGGACGTTATCCTGGCTGTATACTTTTCTCTGTGTATCTACCTGTCACGACATCTTCTCATTCCCTGAAAAGGTTGTGTTATTGAAAGAGGCTGAATGAAATGTCCAGTGTTCTCCTGTCTTGTCTCTCTCCATCCCCTGTGGTTACAGGGACATAATGAGAAGGTGCTTGCTTTCAGGTGCATGTGTTCAGCATAAAACAAACTATAAAAAGGACAAATTTCTGTTGTATAAAGTGTGGTTTCTGTAGCGAAAATTGCAGTGTTTACTCTAACTGCCCTCCTTTTTCAAGTACTTCTGAGTGTGTGGGTAGCAAGAGTGGCAGAAATCTGTGGTTCCATCACTTTCTGATCCCCTAGTCTGGTAGATAAAAATATTTTTCTATTTCTGCTTTTTTTGCTTTTGTTTTTATATATTTCAGACAGCAATGTGACATCCTTAGCTTCTGTCTGAAGGTAAGAAAAATAAACCTGAAGAGGAGCGTGAGGAGAATACAATTTTTATGTTGTAAAATATTTTTGTAGCTCTGCAATTCCCTTTTTGAAAACTGAATAGGTGACATGTCTGGGGCTGACAGTGGCAATTCAGAAAACGCCTGCAGCTGAAGCAGGAGAAATCATCACTTTTGTCCAGGGGATGCAGGAGCCGAGTATCTGCTGAACGTATATGAAATTGTGGGCCAATTTTTGAGAGCAGTCATTTGCTACAGATCTCTTGAAATCTAAGGAATTGTCCCCATTTATATCAGGTGAAGACCATGCCAACATTGCTGTGAGCTAGCTAAAAGGCTGCTTACTTTTAAAGTGTTGCTTGCCTAAGACTGATGTTTTTCAAAGCAAACAAAATTAAGTGAAAAGTAAGAAGGCTGAGCACTTGAATAGAGTAGTCTTGAAGTTAAGGTTTGCATGCTGTTTTTCTTTCTACCTCTATTCACATTGTTTGATGGATTATTTCTGTGCTTGATGTTCCAATTTCTTTATTTAAAATCCTGTTTTAAACTTCAAATGTACATGCCAGACAGGCATCAGCATGTGTTTTTACAAGAAATAGGCTATAGATGAATTCAGGTATGATATACATAAAAAGAAACAACAGGCTGATTTAACAATGTATTAGGAATATATGATTTATTAATGAGCTCAATCAGCAGTTTCTGTATGCAACATACTGTTTAGTATTTTGACTATAGGTTTGTGTAAAAACATGGTTTATTATATGCCAAGGAAAACCACCTGTCATGTGAAATTGTTAACTACATAATGTAACCATATGGTTACTTGATCCTGTTGAGAAAGGAAGATATTCTTTTTGAAATCATCTGGAGATGGAAATCTATGGCATTTTCTATTCGAGATAAATAGATAATCCTCTTATTTCTACATGAACTTTTGTCATAGGTGCTCATAGGTAAAACCTTGAAGAAAACAAACCCAGTTGGCTCAGATACTTTCATTTTACAGATCTGATTTCCTGAAGTGTCAGTGTTAGAGGGGTTTTTGTCTTCTTTTCACCTGTTCTCTGGAAAATCTATGGTAGCTAAACCTTTGTTGTCTTGTCTGTTTGCAAATGAGAGTAACACTGTTTTTTTGAAACTAACTGAATTTCTTTCTCTGCGCTTGCAAAGAACCTTGTAAAGGCCAGATCTCTGAAAGAATTCAATTCAAAAAGTAGCTACAATACATGAACTGTTCCAAGATCAAAACCTTACCATACCTATAAATAACAAACAATCAAAAAAGAAAGATATTTCTATATGATCCTTAAGTATCTCGAGGAAAGCTCCTGGCAAGTTTTCTAATATAATGTGTATTTTTTTCTTGTTTTAAATAAAGAAATACGTTTTACTTCCATATTATCAAATTTAGTGCCAAAACTGTACATTTGAAGAGAAGCATGATCAGAGCTTTCAGTTTGTTGTAGGTTCTTAATTCATCTGAAGTGACTAATTCCATTGAATGTTTGTTTCTAGTAGAGACTTCTAAAGTAAATCATGTCTCTGATTCAGTTAATATATAATGAAGTCTGTTGAAGCTTTTCTAATAGATGTATTGCAAATACCCATCTCACTTTTAACTGTACAATTGTAACATGACTAGGAGAATTTGAGAAATTTGAGGCGTTTTCAGTGCTAACATGAGCTGCAAAATATATTTAATTATTTTAAAAGCATCATGAATCTTCTAACACTTCATGTGATTTTTATTCCGTTTTAGAATGCCTTGATATAAGTGTACACATATGTGTGTGTCACTTTTAGGACCTCTACCATAGAAGTTGCTGTGAGGCATTTCTGTGCTCTGATGGAAGAAGCTACCTGGTGCATCTAATGGGCAGTTAAAGAGATTAGGAGATGCAACATCCACATGGGGGTTTTTTTGAGGCTTTTTGTGGGTTTTCTTGTATCTTGTTTTATCTGCTTTATCCCTCTTTTGTTCTCACCCAGGATAATACAAAAACATCACTAGGATGTGCATTGGCACTTATGATTAAAATGGATTACCAGTTTATAGTGGATTGCTGTGGCCCTTGGAAATGTTTTATTTTCTTAAATCAGTGATGCTTAATGAGTTAAGAATGAAATAAAAGCCAAACAAGTCAATAAGGCCAATATATTTCTAATAGAAAGGATTGCTGTTGCTGAAATCTCATTTTCCAAACTCTTTCTGAGAGGGTACTGAGTAGGTACTTCCCAAAATGACAGGACTATGGTGCTGTAACCTGTCAGGAGGGGATTGGTGTCTCCCCTTGAAAAAAGCAATCCCAAACTAAACAGTAAATGTTTTCCCACTTCCTCCTTTGATTAAGCAGAGTATAGTTTCATGTAGTTTTGAATACAAAGTGTGTCAAACCTGTGGTGAGTCAAAGCATGCCACATTATCACAGAATTGTTTTTTAATAAAATGTAACAGCAGAGCAAGAAGCACAAATAATAGTATTTCTTTTCAAAGAAAACTGTTCTTTATCTCTGTGTTCTTCAAAGCTGGCATTTGATGGAAGGTTACGGGAAAGTTGGTTGTTGCCAGTATATAATTTGCCATCTGTACAAACAGAAGAAGAAAAATCAGATCTGCCTCTCTGCATGAGAGCTGAAATCTTGCACAAGGAACAGATTCTCTCCTGTGCTCAAAAAGGGCAGTCAGGAATTAGTTGGAAGTAAAAATTTTTGCTGAGAGCTAAAACATTATTAAGTTCTTAATTATGATCCCCCCTTCATTTTGCTCTTTAAAGGTCCTCACTGCTTTTACCCATTACTGTTAAGAAGGTTTGAAAGACTTCCACCTTGAGTTAGAGAAGGCTCATAAGGTGTCTGTGACTTATTTTTAACAGCCTATAATTTTCTGGGTACAAATTGGATTACCACTGTATTTTTCTAAAATCACTCTTGCTGGCTGTTCTGTCATGATTGTGTGGTGGAATACAGGCATAAAATACAACTATTCTCCTCTCAAATTTCTGAGATCATTTGATGGTTATGTAAAGAGCAGGGCATGGATCTGCTTTGGAAGTTTGATATCCAGTGAAATACCACTTTTGGCTGGTTGGTATCACCAAGGTGGAAACTATGGTCTCAACTTTAGTCTCTGCTTTTTTTGTTTATGATAGGCCTGTACAAGAAAAATCTCTATCAAGCGGGATTTGCTTTGTTTGCACTGAGCATATTAGCAGGAGTGGGGCTAATGCAGTGAAGCAAGAATGGCAGGTGAGGTGAGGTGGTACTTGAATGGGGGCAAAATAGCTCAAATATTCTGCTGCTCCTGTGGTCCATTTTCACTATCTTGTGGAATGGATATCCAGTCTTTCCTGTCCTTGGCAAAATCCAAGCCAGTAATGTGCTGAACCCCAAATCTGGTCCTTAACCATCGTTTTGAATCATTTCGTGTTTCTCTGGGATTTCACCTATTTGTTTTCTTTGGGAAGTCTTAATGCTAGCACTTGACATAAAAGAAAGGACTGCAGCTTTGTAGGTAGTAACACATAGCAACTGTTTCCAGACTGGTATCACCAAAGCATTGCTGTTAATTTTAGTCCAAGTATGTTCCTTGTTAAACACCTCATTTCTTACACTAAGGAGCATGGAAATTGGTAGTTTATTGCAAAAGAAGAATTTTAAATTTCATCATGAAGGTAAATCAATGGAGCAAAATCACATGCTGGTTTTGCATAATGGAGTTATTCTGATTTACGCTGCTGTGATTGAAATCAGGATCAAACATTGTTGTAAGTTCAGGGTGTGGAACTGAAAATTACATGTCAGCTCCTACTGTGGCGTTTTTACAGTTGGTTACATGCAGAGAGAAGTTCTTAATCCCACTGAGTCCTGAAAATACGTTAAAATGCTCACCTTATTTTGGGCTGCATGTTCATGGGAGCATCAGAGCACATAAATTATGTTTTACCTTTAAAATGTCACTTACATGTCAAATATTGTAATGTTCTACTAAATAAAACTGATGTAAAGGTTTACGTAAGACCCCAGAGCTTTGCACTGTGGCAAACTATACTGCAACTAAATGTCAAATTTGCAGATGCCACTGCAGCTTTGAAATTTTGTTGTAGTTTGTTTTGCAGAAGTTGAGCGTAGATGAAGACTCATTTTCCCAAAACTAGGCAAATTCAGCTTTCTAAGGTGACTATTTCATTCATATCCTAGTCTTGAATCCTATTATGAGTACTGGTGTGCTCAGTCATTCTTTTTGGTAACGGCTTTGCTTTGTACACTGATGACTTTTGCTGCCAGTTCCTGCTAATGTATTTCTTTATTGAGGCACATAAGAAAAAGAAATCAGATAGTTTTCTCTTCCTGCATCTTTGGCAACTGTTGATGCAAATCATATTTCTGTTTTGCTGTCAGAAATTGCTGTAGCATCTTTGTGCTTCCTTTGCCGTGGGAATAATTACTTTTCCCAAGGATGACTGGTCTGATTTGGGTTTATGCTGCATGAACATTCATCTGCAGGAGGTCTTGCTCATTTTCTCTGTATGCAATAGCTACAGCATCCAGGCATTTGAAAGGGGCTTTGGTTGCAAAGTCCTACAGCAGTTGCAGTGTTTAATGTTTCTGGCTGCCAAAACAGCTGGCCCCAGCCCTTGCTCAGGAAAGGTTGCAGTAGCCTCCTGGAGAATTTGAATAAACCCTTATTGATTTACTGTAAGGTAAACAAAGCAAATTTTAGAGATACCCTTAGTCCTACTTGGTTTTATTATAAAGCTGATTTCGAGTACATACATAGTAGAACTTAGACAGTTGATTTGCTAAAAAAGAAACAGCACAAACCTCTTGTAAAGTTTTTATGGTTATATGACTGTCTCAGTGTAGGTGGAAAAAAGTCTGGTTTTAAATATGTAATTAGTTAAAAATAAATGTTTCTGGCAAGAGGTATACAATGGGTATCATTCTCTTGACGAAATAATGATGCTATTTTTAGTTGCTTTGAAGTAAATGCAATGATGAATTTTGTTAGAAATGTTTTTTCTTCCCCCCCCGATGCTCTGTCAAAGAGGGCAGGTTGGTTGGTTATTGCTACATCTTAGTATTTTCCCTGGGCTTGTTACAGCATGAATATCTTGTATAAAATGGGGATGTTGTGCAGTTTCTTCCTTTCCTGCTTTCCCCCTCTTGTGAGAGGCCACATGATTCTTGAAAACACTTTGCATTTCCTGTGAAGAAAACTTAATAGTTTCTAAACATGTGTGGGTCTCACCAAGAAAGGCTTGGAAGCAGTGCTGCTGGTAAGAGTGAGCGTTAGGCATCTATTTCCCAGAAGTGTGAACTTAATTGGTTTAAAGTGCTCTTCCACCTCCTCCCTCTAATTTCTTTCCATCATAGTCACTATCTAATGCCATATGATGTCTCAGAGGTAGTATAAAATACTGTGTCTTTGCTCGTGTTTGTATGTATTTGATATCTATGCATACTTTTAAAAAATCCATTTCCATGTGGCTAACAATTCTGCTGTGATTTGTTTCCAGACCACACCTGATTAAAATATAAGCAGTTTAGACTTATTAATGAGAATGACAGGGTGAACAATATTTAGAGCAGGATAGCCCTTTACTTCTGAAGGCACTAGGTGGTTCACTTACAGTATCCTGCTGTACTGCCTATATTTCTCAGGTGTCTCGTGGGTTTAAGCTGTGCGGGTGCTATTGATGTTCCTGGGAGCTGTGAAGGGAAATCACACTCAGCACTTTGAAAGGAGGAAAACTATTTTGACGTCTCAGCTGAAGTGAGACCTTTTTTCTTCTCTGTTTTAGAGGTAAAAAGGCGGTAACATAATAATGAGAAAAGGGTCTCACTTTGATCTTCCCTTCCACTTGCCTGTTTGTACTGGCAGAAAGCAATTGTTGCAGAGTGATGCCACCTCAGCAGCTTGGGCTCTACTTGTGTTTCACAGCTGCGCTTCTAAACCATGGGCTTCACAGCTGTCTTTAAACCTTGTGGTGCTCCCTGCCTCTTGTGGGTCTCCCTTACAGAAGGCTGTTCCCCAAAGGTGAAAGTTAGGAATTTCCTGCCAAGTGTGCTTGGGTGTGAGCTAGGTAGCAGTAATGGGATGCATATGTTTGAGAGAGCTGAGCTCAACAGAGCTGGATCTAAAGTGAGCAGAGACCACAGTGTAATGCAGGTTTTGACCCCAGTTTGGGCTCTGTAGAACTACATACATAGAGGCGTGAGATTGTTAGTTTGGGGCCTTTTTATTTATTTTTATTTTTTTTTTGTAAGCTGTAGTAGCCAGTGCTTAAGGAGAATAAAGACTCATAATGACATCTCAAGGCAATGTCTTTAAATCACTTCACAGTCTGAAGTATGATATCTTGGCAAGGCAAGATACAGTTGTGAGGCATCTTTCCAAATGTTCAGTATCAGAAAGATACCAATATTGTATTTTCTTTTTTTCTGTGAGGAGAGAGAATTGTAGCAAGCAAAAAGCATTTGATGGGAAATATTGGCTTGAAGCACAGCAGAATACTCAATAAAAATGACAGACAGTATAGATATTTTTAACTTTTTTCTTTGTCCTGAAACCCATTAGACAGTGAAGCTCCTGTTTCTGAAAGCTTTCCTTTTAATTCTCTTTTAGTTTGTTAGGATCCTACCAAGAATGAATGCAAATCACTTGCTGGTTTGAACCTATGTGGCATGTTGCTGGTTAAGCATGCAACAAAACTGTCTGGTAGCAAATGCAGTTCTTGCCTCATGTTGTGATGTCAACTTCATAACGGTATTAAAAGGCTTTTGGTGCAGTGTGCTCTGGAAGGTCCAACATTAACATGACCACATAATTCGGTCTTTAAATTAAGCTTAGCTCTTCTTT
Organism: Brotogeris chrysoptera; assembly: GCA_030323915.1. Taxonomy (NCBI): domain Eukaryota; kingdom Metazoa; phylum Chordata; class Aves; order Psittaciformes; family Psittacidae; genus Brotogeris; species Brotogeris chrysoptera. Next base: position 10,779 of record JARCZZ010039834.1, read on the forward strand.
ACTAGCCTACGTTTAGGGGTAATTTGGTTGTTGCAGCCTTCCTGGCTATGGAGAAGCATGACATTCCTGTATGTGGGTGCCTAGGAGTTGAGGCTAATAGCAGTCTGCAACTTAAATTGTACAGGTTTTAATTAGCAGTGCTACTCTGGGAGGCTTTTTTTCTTCCAGTGAAGATCTTCTGAAGGAAACTGAGGAAGTTTTAATTTTCTATGCAAAATGTTCTCCCACTTTCTTGCACACCTGTGGTTGAGCAGGGCATTTCCACAGACCGTATCTGCCACTGGGGACAGTATTTAGTCCCTAACAGCCGCTAGCAGAAATGGAGTAGGAAATGCTGAACTGCTTTAGCAATTACCAGTTCCAAATTGGCCAAGAAATGAGAGTTAACATCACCTATATTTCAAAAACTGCCAAGGGACCTTTAGTGAGGCAGCAGACTCTTCTCTCATCCTGTGAACAGCTCTTTCCAGCAGTATGGCTAGGGCAAATTCAGTGGGACAAATCCAATTTGCTGATTTACAAATACCATGCACTGCAAAACACAAGATGTTTGGAGGGCATCATCTCTTTAGCTTGTGTGATGAATTTTATTTGTTGAATGTTCAGTTCTCTGTGGCTAGTACACATAATAGTTAAATTAGCAGTGGGAAATACCGATAGTCCCTCTACAAAAACTGTAATATTGGGCTGTCTGGATTATTTGTTGCATTAACAAAACATTTTGTAGGTAACACATTTCAGCATAAAAAGCTGTGCTGTTTTAATGTGATGGGTTTCACATGTGGCTATAAATTACATTAAGCTTTGCAGCAATGTGAAGTTTCTATTTACTTCTCTGCCTCTCATTCTTTCAGGCAGCACTTGAAAGCAATGTGAAAGTTAAGCAGGTTTGCTTGTTCTTGTGGGCATGACTATTAGCTTGTCATGATTATTAACTTCCCAGTGTCCATTTATCTAAAATCTGATTGAAGGGCACAAGAGAGAAACTTCTTATTTCTTACTTTTAGGAGTGGGTTCTGATATTGTTGGTTCCCAAGCCTCCAGCATAGCTGATTTAATACCTTTCTAGCACTGGTGTAAGATGTCGGGATAGATATAAGAGAAAAAAAAAATTTAATGATTCTTATGCTCTGGGAGTTAAGTTGCAGGTGCCCTTGTTCTCCTTTTCTTTTAGACTTTGCTGTAGAATTGTGGAATCACAAAATGATTTGGGTTGGAAGGGACTTTCAAGATCATCCAGTTCTAACCCCCTGCCATGTGCAGGTACACCTTCTAGTAGACCAGGTTGCTCAAAGCCCCATCCAACCTGGCCTTGAAAACTTCCAGGGATTCATAATAATTTTCTTTGTTGGTGGATGAGGCAGAACAGGTGAGATATTTTCCCTCTGACCTACGCTGCTGAGAAGGAGTTTGTCACAGACTAAATGCATTCTTTAGTGTGCTTGGCACATGCTGCAGGATCAAAGTATCATAGAGGAAATCCAAGATTTGATAGCACAAATCCTAAAATAAGAAGAATATAAAAGATAATAATTTTCTGTTGTTTGTGTGACGTGTAACAGTAGATCTCTTTGGTTTTTGTTAAGACCTCTTATCACAGAGTGCCGCGTGCATCAAAGCCTGGAACTGACACTTGATAACCAAGACCAATGGCATTGTAGGCAGGTTTTCCCCCTCAGTGTGATCTCCCCCCACCCTTTTTCTTTTTTTTTTTTCCAAAGAGCAAGTGAATACCTCGATACATGATCTTTGATTCATCTTACCTGGCGTAAGTGTGTTGCAAGTCAGTCTTTTGTCTTTGTAATTGCTTCCAACAGTGATACAGAAGAAACCTGGCAGATTACAAGTATTTAAAGAAAATGTATGTATTGCTGCAGTATCAGTCTCACAGGATTCGTTTTGAATACAGTCTTGGGCCTCTGAATTTAGTGGACTTGGCAGGATTACTATATGGGTTGTGTGAACCAGACAGTTTTGATTTTTTTGTTTGTTTTTTCATTGACTCAGACCCCACTGGTATATGTTCTTGCAAAAAGGGAAGGAGCGGGAAGCATGAATTAAAAATAATTTTGGTCACTTGAACGTAAGACCTTCCGGATAGGCAGTGGTGGTTTGTGCAGTATAAATGGTTGTGTCTAGGCTGTTGTGTTCTGGGGGGAGGAAACAGGGTGGCTTGTCCTATGTGATGGGTGCGAGGAAAGAGGGAGGAGGAGAGCTGCCCATAGTGTGAATAACTAAATGCAAAACAAGGCTAAAGGTTCCTTTCATTACTCCAGGAGTAATGTCTGATAATCTGTGGGAATGTTTTGCCCTTGAAATGTATCAAATACGTAAGGATAATTGCCTTACACCACCTTGAAAAGAAAGGGTAGTTGAAGGCTTCTTCACAAGCCCCTTGAAAAGCACTGAGCAAAATACTCATTAATGTTGTGGAAATAGAATAAAATTCAAGTAAGAAAAGTGTTTGTTCTATGTACTGGATAATCTACCTAAAGCTTATGAAGGCTGTATGTATCCATGGGTAGGACAGGTAAAGCTCCCTGCCTAATAACCTGATGGAGTAAATTAAGGGGAAGATGCTAGAAGAGATCTGAAATGGAGAGAGTGGCTTGGGTGGTGCTGAGCTGCTATGTGAGTAAAGCACTGGAAAAGTAGATATCTAGTATTAAAATAATCACACCAAGTGATATTTTTTCAACATGCTTGATGACCGGTTTTCCTCTCATCTAACTTCTGAAAGTTTTCCCATGGAGATTATCTACAGCTGACTGGCAGCACCTGTTGTGATTTACTATTCAGTCCATGCTTAAATTAATAGTAGCCTGCTGACACAAGTTAATTAAATTTTAAAGCATTATTGACACCCACGGAAGAGAGGCATCTCTTATGCATTAAAGTTGCCATAAATTCCTGCTGCTAGGCTACTCATTGGTTTGTAGAGATGGGCTCCTTCATGAAGTCTAAATATGGTTTTGGTATACTTTGAAAATATGTGCTTGTAATTTTATTGTTTCCTGTTCTTGCATGTATGACATTAACATGCAGAGAGGATGTTTTGATTGCTCTGATTTTAGCAGTCAAGCAATTTTTGCCATGATCTGCTGGGATATTACTTTTGGTCAAATTTCAACATTTCATTTCAAAACCAGTCTGCTACCTGTATGTGGTAAGCAAGAACCTGCCAGATTTTAATACCTTCTCCCATATTCTGCTCAGAGGTGACCAGTAGACTTTCTTTCCTTATTTTTCCCCATTTTCTCCATTGTCCTTTGGTAAATTACTGTAATCCAATTTTGGGTTTTATTAAATCATATTCTTTTAAGGAACTAGGTAAGCTAGTTGTTGAAAGGTATACTTTGGGTTGCAATGTAAAGCTTACAAATATTGGGGTAAAAAGATTGCTGAGCCTCAGTGAATGTTTTTATTTCTTTGAGTAAAATCGTGTGGAACATCTTTTGGTAAAATGGCATGAGGGAAGGCATTGTTCTTGGGTAAAGAGCATGTTTGGAGTTGTTCCTTAGCTGTTTTGATTTTTGTATATAACAGAATGCCTCAGTCCTTATGAAACACCACAAACTTGACTACTCTGGAGTATAATGGCTCTAACAAATGAGTTTCGTGAATTTCATTGCTGATGCAGTGTGTTCTTCACCTCTGGGTTTTAATATCTGCTGCCTGTCACTGTTTTGCTCTGATTTCTCTTAAAGAAAAAGCCAATAACTGAAAAGATCAGTGGCTTTTATTGTTATTAATCAAATATATTCAGTCAGAAACAATAGAGAAGATGCCGTATCGTTTATCTGCAGGCAGCCCAACGCTGAGCACCTTGCAGCAAGACAGCAGTCTGGTGAGAGACTGAATATAGGATTTGTTTGCTAAGATTTGGCAAAAAATGCCATGTAAAGTCTACAGATTTTAGTATTTTTGGGCAGACCTATGCTGTTGCGGGGAGAACAGTGCCCATGTGGACAACATATGGAGTTAACCCAGCTCATAACAGCAACGGGCAACATAGAATTGTAGAATCATAGAATAGTTAGGGTTGGAAAGGACGTTAAGATCATCTAGTTCCAACCCCCCCTGCCAGGGGCAAGGACACCTCACACTAAACCATGCCGCCCAAGGCTCTGTCCAACCCAGCTTTGAACACCGCCTGTGATGGAGCATTCACAACTTCCCTGGGAAACCCATTCCAGTGCCTCACCACCCTTACAGTAAAGAACTTCTTCCTTA
>JARCZZ010039834.1:18168-36375 GCA_030323915.1 Brotogeris chrysoptera
GTCTTTATACCGTATATCTGAAGCATTCGGGGGGGGTGGGTCTGTGTTTTCACTCTCCCTGGTGAAATGTAGGCCAGGGGCATGGGGGCAGATTTGTCATGCAGAGGTTCTCCTATAGAGATTTGTCATTTAATTCCGCCTTACCAAGTGGTAAATAGCTTTTGGGCAAGTTAAAAGACAGGTAGGTGGTATGAGGGGCAGATTTGGCAGGAAAAATGACTGGAGGAACTCAAGAACTAAAATTAAAGTGACCTTCCAGTGATGCAAGAACTGGCATTTTTATTTGCCTAGTGTAACTTTTTAATTTCCAGTTTCACTTTAAGGATTCATTGGCGTTTTCTTCAAGCTTTGCTGGCCTTTGGATTCAGTTGCACAAATCTCTAGCTGGCTCTTGCCATCCTTCCCTGTACTCTCTAGCAGGCAGTGGGATGGGCTTTCCTTTGGAAAGCTGAAGTCAGTGTCCCCCCAGATCCTGTGCCTACCTCAGAGCGTGAAGTTTTCACTTGTTTACATCCTTGAAAGCTTGGTTTGGCATAATGGCAAAGATTGGCATGTTTATTTTCCTTGAAGCTGAAGGGTGGCTATTGTGTTTTAAGAATGTCTTTTTTAAATTCAAAGGACCCCGGTACCAGCTGAAGAACGTGAACATCAGTTTCTAGATAAATTATTTCTGCTCCCTAAGTCTTCACAATGGCCATTTGGCAGGCAATTAACCTTACAATAGAATATTCCAGATAACTGACAAAGTGGGTGAGAATTGAAAATCATAAAGATTTTTAAATTGCCTTTCAAATCAATGTCATCTGCACCTTCCCTGTTACCCACTTTAGCAATGGCTTCTCAGCCATTGTCAGTAAAAGGGGTGCTTGACTTCATTCCCACTGCTCAAAAAGACAGGTATTTGTCTCCTCCTTTTAAGCCCTGCACATTCAGGGGCTTGTATCAAGAATCTAATGTGAGAGCTGTCATGGATTGGCTGAAGAGACCTTTCTGCTGCAAAGAACACTAAGGATTTGGGATTTGTTTCATTATAAGAGTGTGAAATATTTGGTTTTAAACAGTGGGTAATTTTCCCCATGTTTACCTACTGTTATTACGTGTTGCAGAATAGTTTTAGAACAATTAAGTGTATTATCATTTGTAGAGATGAGTCACTCATGTAAAACACTGCTAGGAAAGAGCATGGGCTTTATATACTGGAACATGCTCTGTTCATTGCTGTACCAGGGATCAGCCAGGGATCACAACACGATTCAGGTAGTACCATGTAGATCTGATATATTCATTTTTGTCCAGTCATCCCAAGTTCTGAGTTTTTTCTTTGCTGTATAGCATAGACATAAAGGAATGGGATTAGTAGAGAGGGATTTGTGTGCACCACATGCTTATAGCATCTTCTTCAGTTGCTGCTGCCTTATTTATATACTGTGGTGGGGTGTGTGTTGTTTTGTTTTGTTGTTTTAAGTTGAGAAGCTGACAAGGTAGGCAGGTCTGGGACTAGAAAACCTCTGATCGGTTCTTGCATCCAGGCAAAAATTGGAGAGGCAGCTTAACCTTGGGAATTCAGGTTTGAATCTGAACACTTTTTTTCCTGGGCCTTGCAAAAATCAAAGGTTTTAGGCAAGAGAGTCTGGTTCAAACCCATTTTAAGATCAAGGCTGTGAGTGGGATTTGTGCAGACTATAAAGTCCTGTGAATATGGTATGCATATATTTAATGAGTGCTTGGCAACTTATTCCATATGTCCTAAAAGAATGTCACCTACTTCTTGGTAACCTTTTTGCCTGACCTGCAAGTCTATTCAGTGCAACACTTGTAGTATATATGACACTATATGAAAGAGTTGTAATACCATGTTAGACACTTAGATATTAAAGATACCAATGGCTTACCAATGTGGTGGCTCAAAAGTCCGTGTCAGAATGGCAAGAAACTTTCTAACGTGGTATTGGGTGAAGCTTGGGATATGAAAAAGTTGTTCAGTAAAATGCATTTCCATTGTTCTTGCTGCTTTTCCTCTAGTTTTGCCTGTGCCACTGCTGGCCCATGGCCCTGTGAAACAGAGTGCACTCTGTGTCCTTTAAAAGCTGGTGTTAGGTCTAGCTGCATGTATTATGGTGGAGTGCTCTGGATTTGCTTTCATCAAGCATCCCTGCAGGACATTGTTTTAGTCTTGAGTTCTTGTTGATCTAAATGACGTGTTTTCCCAAAGAGATATTAAGTAGATGATAAGTCATGACAGCAATAATGGAAGAACTATGCACTGAAATTAAAGGCTTTTCCCCAACTACCTTGGAGGTTCAAAAGTGGTTGGCACCAGATTACTGAACTGATGAAGTCCAAGACACATGAGAAGCTGACTATCTAATGTTACGTTTAAATTTGGATACGACATTGCTGAAGGCGGTGGTAACACCACATAGCATTGGGATGGGCTGGGGGTTGTCTGCAGCTAGATAGCTGGAGGAACAATAATGCCCAAACCAGATTTGTTGGCTGAGGGGTTTTTTTTGGGTCTGGATCAAAATGCAAGAGGTGAGATATTAAATTAGAGCTAGGAACTGTGAAAGGCAACAGATGGAATGACCTAAAGATAAAAATTGAAAAGCACCAAGCTTGCACAAGGAAAATGCAGCAAGAGCTTTTAGTTAAAATCATAGCAGAAGGGCTCTAGAAACATGAGGGAAGCAACCTTGTAGTGCAAGGAAACGGGCATCACCCCCATGCCTTTCTTCCTGTATCCCTGGAAACAGTGGTTTATTCTTTATGAACAAGCAGGATGATCAAAAGAAGGCTTGATTGTATATGATCAATATTTGAATGATGCTCACTAACAAATGGTTCCTAAATACAGGCTAATGATAACTTAAGAATTATTTGTTACTAGAAGTGGACTTTCAGAACAAAACTAAAACTCTCAGTTGAACCAATAGCAGCACTAATCAGGAGCCTGAATCATAAATAAGGGGCAATTTTTATGCAGTGTTTTGCTTTTTTAAAGCATTGAATTGAACACATTTCAGGAAGGGAGCTAGCATCAGCTTTTTCTAAACTGGTTGGCATGGCTGCTGGGAAAAGGACATACTATTCTCTTGTCTGTGTTTGCAGAGTCATGTGGCAGTGGTACATGGTGTAATAGCTGTTTTTACCGTACTAGCGACAGTAAAATAAAGCTTTGAAGAGTTTATTTTTTTGGCTCTATTTCCCTGAGCCCTGGTACAGGAAAAAAAAAATTCCCAATCTGTAATTTTTCTTTAGTTCATGACGCTGTTCACTGTGTGAAACCCACCTGTATTTTGAGTAAAGCTAGTCTTCCTCATGTGACCTGCTTGAAATCAAAAGGTCATTACGACATACTGAACATCACTTAGAACATTTTGTTTGATGTAGTCAGGTTAAAATGTTTGATCACCAGCTTTAGTTTTATAGGGGAAAAAAAAAAGGTAAAGGATGTTGTTCCTCTCATCTTTGGCTCAATCTGTTGGGTTTAAGACTTGTGGCTACGAGGACGTCTGGGTCATAATTATTACCGTGTAATGGGAACATCTAAAAAAGCCAGTGTTTGTTCTACAGTAATAAAGCTAGAGAGAAATTACTCTAGTCAGAGAAAGAATGAGTAATTTTGGGGAAAATTGAAGATTTCTTTAATTGTCTTTTCCCTTTATTGCATGTTTTAAGGTTGGAATACCCGTTTGTGTTCAGAGCACTTGGCATCACTGTCATTGCTTTTCTGTGAAGTGCCAGGCAAGCACTGTTCCCTCTAAAACACAAGAGTGACTCAGTGGTGGGCTAATTTATCAGTCCCAAAGAAAAAATTGCTTTTGGTGTATTGTTTCTACCTGTTCCTTTCTAAGGCACATGTCGCAAGTGCTGCAGCATTAACACTGGTTTTAAGCACAAGGTAGCATATTGATACTTTAAAAGCCTTCAAAGATGAATATTTTAAATCTAGCAGGGAGCCACTGCAGTTTGCATGCATATTTCAGCTGTCTTTATCTGGGACATTGTTGTCAGGTACATTTATTTATCTGCTTAGGTTGCTTTGATTTTAGCTTGAAAATTAATTCCTTATATCTTCTGTTTGAGTGTTTTGGAAAAATATCAGTCATCACCGCCAGCAGCAGTAAGAATGTTTGTTGAAGATGAAGAAAATAAATCAAGTAATTGCTAATGATGTCCTAACTTAAAGGAAATTTTGTATTATTAAAAAAACCCAAAACACCCTTATTCTGGTTAATCAACACATTGATAAATCCATCAAGTGAAATACATTTTAAAGGTTTACCGTTTTTATTTTCCAGTTCTCTTTAAAGAACAAGGAAAGGAGGTAGGGTTGCTCTGAGAAACGTCCTTGCTGTGTTATCAGGTTGCTCTAAGTTGATCCTGTTTATAAAAAATAAATTGCTCCTGTTTATAAAAACAGGATATAAAAGCTTTTGTTTATAAAAACTGCTCTTTATTGCTCCTGTTTATAAAAAATATGGCTGCCTAAAAAGTAGAATTGTGAAAATACAACCATAAAGCAAAAAACCGTAAGCTTGAGAAATGCACTCAAAAGAATATTCTTAGAAATAAACCCCTTTGTTACTCTTTTTAACATCTGGGTTAGCTTCTGCCTCTTAATTTAAGCCAGGCTGTCCGTCTTTTATGTCGCTTAGTCTAGAGGGAGGAGAGTGGCACTGACCAGAAATGAATCCTTCCCATTCTGGGCTTCTCCATTCTGGAATCACCCTCTCTTCCTTTGTGAAAAAAGTCCTGATCCTATGTCACTGTTTTTTCTGAGAGCAAGTCCAGACAAGGCAAGGGTAACCACATTCTTTTTCTCCTCCCCTCTTGTCCTTAAGGTCCATTGGTTAGCATTTTTTTTGTACCTTTGTATGCTCAGTCTTGGCTTTAGCCTGTGCGTGTCTTTTGTACTGCTCTAGAAGTGCTTTTCTAGGATCTTGCGCATCTCATAAGGGTAAGTATTATATGGGCTCCTTCCTGCTAGCTTCATAACCAGTCTGATTTTCTGAGTTGTGTCCAAATATTGAGCAAGTTACTGTGGCTGAAGCTGAGACTAAGCTATGTCCAACCCTACCTCCATCCCTCAGACAGAGCTGTGAATTTCCAGACTCCCTTCTGTGGACTTCAGCTGCCCTTCCCTTTGCAAAAGTGCCTTGCAAGTATCAGCAAATAGGAGTTTCTTGACATAAACATGAAATCTCACTGGTGTTCACAGGCTCGTGCAGTGCAGACATGGAGCTAGGCTCTCTGCAGTTGCTGCCTTCAACTTTTTGTGATTTGCAGGCACCTGAGCATTTTCTGTTATAGGTGCAGACCTTTTATTCTGACCGTAGCCTGCCAACAGCAGGCTTGCTTTTCTCTATCACCTTCCAGTGAGCGAATCTCTGAGGAGCTGTGGACTGTGAAGCTACAAAATTGTATTCAATTCTGTACTGGTCCACCATCAGTAAATTTTTATCTGTCCCTTTATTTATGGCACCTGCCTGATACACTGAGCTTTGCCTCTTTACAAGTCCTATAAATCTCTGGAAGTACAATCATCCATTTTATCTCAGAGGACACACACTCTCTCTTTAAAATTTATTTATTTATTTTCCCCCCGGAAGAGGTACAGGGCACCAGTACACTTCTGACACAGGCAGCCACCTTTGTATCCTGCCTGTTCTCACAGGGTTCTTTACCACAACAATTAAATCTTGACCAATCAAAAACTAAGTATGAGACAATATGAAAACAACTCACAGTAGAGAGAGCCAAGTGAGGCAAGGACAGTGGTGCTTAGTAGAAAAACCTGTTTCAACAAGAAAAGCTTCTGCTGACTGTGATTCTGTCACTTTCCCTGCTGGCTGGAACAGAGGCTCTATGCCACCAACCTCCCAGCCCTGTAAAACTACAAATTAGGAGTAGGAAACACCAACCTTAAGCCATTCCCCCTTGTCCTATCACTACATGCCCTTTAAAAATGTCCCTCTGCATTGTTCTTGTAGGCCCCCTTTAGGTACTGGAAGCTGCTCTAAGGTCTCCCTGGGGCCTTCTCTTCTGCAGGCTGAACAAGCCCAGCTACCTCAGCCCAGCTTCCTAGGAGAGGTGTTCCAGCTGCTTGAGCATCTTTGTGGCCTTTCACATATCATGTGAAAATCATTCTTCCTTTCTCATATCATGCTTTTAGCACTCAGCAAGGTGGCACCCAGCAAATTCGGAGGAGCACTGGTCTTCAGCAGAAGGAGCTGTGCTTCACCTATTCCTGTCTGCTGAAACCATCAAAAAATAAGAAACCACAGTTTAAAATAACTCATCTTAAAAAGAAAACTATTAGTCCTGTTTAAGGGAGGGAGGAGAGGAAGACTTCTTAGGCTCTGTTTTGCATCTGCAAGTGTTGTATGCTGGTAGTGGAGTATGCTTGGATCAATTGAATTAGCAATTTCTATCAAATAACTTGAGCTTACAAAAAAAAATATTGAATGCACCGAAGAGTGGCAAATTAACCTTATAAAGCCAAAAGCTGCTAAGTTTTCTTTACAGATATTGCCTCTTCTTTTTGTGGGGCTGTTAGTCATCAGCCAGAAAAGGAAATATCAGGACTTGATTTGTGGTCACATCCCTAGCTGAATTCTCACTGGTATCATTACTGCGGAAAAGAGAGAATGGGGAGGTGTATGAAAATGTTTCATGGTGCAGTGATAGAATCATAGAATAGATAGGGTTAGAAAGGACCTTAAGATCATCAAGTTCCAATCCCCCTGCCATGGGCAGGGGCACCTCACACTAAAGCACTTCACCCAAGGCTCTGTCCGGCCTGTCCTTGAACATCACCAGGGATGGAGCATTCACAGCTTCCCTGGGCAACCCATTCCAGTGCCTCACCACCCGAACAGTAAAGAGTTCTTCATATCCAATCTAAACTTTCTCTGTTTAAGTTTTAACCCATTACCCCTTGTCCTCTCACTACAGTCCCTCATGAAGAGTCTCTCCTCAGCATCCTTATAGTCCTCCTTCAGTTATTGGAAGGCTGCTCTGAGGTCTCCATGCAGCCTTCTCTTCTCCAGGCTGAACAGCCCCAGCTTTCTCAACCTGTTTTCATACGGGAGGTACTCCAGCCCCTTGATCATCTAACTTAGCAAGCCTGAGGCAGTTGCAATGCTCACAAATTTCTTCAGGGATATGAAAGATGTTTTCTTTAATTAATGCTCATGCCCAGAATTCTGGGTTTGTGCCTAAGAAATAACAACCTGGAATTTTTCTGCTAGTCTCTTAACTGTGTACTATGCAAATTGATGTTATCCAGCAAATACAGCCCATGCCCAATCTTGTTTAATAGTTTGAAGACAAAAACAAAAAGATGAATGAAATGAGTCCAGTTGGAGAAAATCATAGGCATGGCTTTGCTGGGATCCTATGTATTCTCTGAAATTCTGATTCCTGATGTCTATTACTGACATCTGGTCTTTCCTTCTAGGACGCGGCTGCCATGCCACATCTTTAGTAGGTAACCTTGCTTTATATTGTCAGGGTATTTTTTAAAAGGCAAGTGAGAACTTGCCCGTGAAACCAAAGTAGACATGAGACATCAGATCCTGATTGTGTGATTGAGAGAGTAGCGTTTAGATACCTCAGATTTTTTCTCCCTTGGACCGTGTTTTATCATGAATAATCTTTATTTTGTCCACAGTCAGTATGGCTCCTCAAGAAGACTGGAAGGTCTTTGCCATGATGTTAACTGTGGACAGCAAAGTGCTTGGGGGGATTTTTGAGCTCTCTTTTTCTAATGGGATTGGAAGCAATTGGAGAGTAGTTCAGTGAAAGTTTTCTCTGTGAGCACAGATATCAAAACAAGGGCCTCATGGTTTCAATATATGATTTCTTCTTTCTTGACAGCATGCCTGTCAGTAATATGCCAAGCAAAAATGTCACAATTGTTAATATTTATTCTCTTCCTTGTTGTGCTGGAGGAGGAGTTGACTTTTGAAGCCTCTTAGAAGTGGTGCTTTGGTTGCCGCTGCAGTGCGAGTTGGTGTTCACAAGGGAGTAAAACCAGCAAGGATTTGATGAAAAGAGGGAGAGAAAAAAGAAAGACTTGGATTCAAAGCAGGCTCAAAAACAGCTTTCCATTTTGTATCTTACAGATGCCCATCATGATTATATTTAGGAGAAACCAAGGTAGGGATGATTTGTCTAGGTGAGGAATATTATTAAACAAGTCAATGAGTTAACATTTATATTCCATTTCCTACTTTACATGCATGCAGGTTTTATGTGAGCTTTTTAAACATCACATGTTTTTCTGTTTGAGCCACACTGAGAGGTCTGGCCAAGGTTTAGGTCTACGTCTGCTGCTGTGTTCAATTCCTTTCTGCTCTTGGTAGAAGACCTTTGTGAGGATTTTCAGAGTACTGAATATACAATATTTAAAGTTGCAGTTATATCCATGATTTGCAGAGGACAGACAGTCTTGTCATGTAAGGCAATTAACTGGGGAGTTGAGGTGTGTAGAAGATTATTAACGCATAATATACTTTACAAACTAAGCACAAATGTGAATACTAAGTTTGTTTTTCAAAAATTCTTTATCGTAATAATATTTTGTAAGAAACTGATGCAAAATAGCCATATTTAGTTTGGAAACCAGGCGTGATGCTCTACAGTGCACCCTTGTGTGATTTAAGATGGCACCCAAAACCTTTCACCACTGAAGATGTGTGCAGAAATTTTGACATTACAGTAGACGGGATACCACTTCAGGCATCAAAGTAACTAATGAGCTTTTCATGTCACTTCTTTAATGTCTGTTTTTGTTTGTATCCATTGTAACATATGTTCTGAACACAAAATAATTACCTAACTGGCAGTTTCTCCAAATTGGTCTTTGGAAAATTCTCCAAGTTAGAAACCAGCAAAAATGAAAAATATATTTTAGCTTTTGTGTTGACTAAAATATGCTTGATTAGCAAATAGAAATAGTATTTGTTAGGGAAAAACATCTGAATCTTTAAAACTTATTGATTTCTGCTAGCATAAGTGCTTGTTTTATAAAGCTTGCAGTTTTATTTTAGTAACAAACCAAACTTCTTGGGAGTAAAATACCTCTCAGCTTCTAGAAAGGCTTTAAATTAATCTCAGAAAGTGATGGGAGACCTGTTGCCTTGTCACACCTGACACTGGTATATACCCACAGTAATTCAGTGTATATGTACCCAGTGCAGCAGTAGCTTGGGCTCTTAACCAGCTCATCCTATTAATTATAATTTTTCTGTGTGATGTGGTTTACTTCATGAAAAAGCATCCTAAGACTTGTACCCAAAAGATCTGGTGGTGTACATGGAGTATTACCTTGTTGGTGAATCCTAATTGGAATAGGCAGCAAATTGCAGAGGCTAGTTTTGGGTCCTCATCCATATGGGCTCACTGCAAAGTGGCAACTTGCTCAGTTCAGTAATTACTCTGAATAACTACGCTAGCATACGCAACAGTAATTTGGGCAATGGAGAAATAAAGTAAAATAACTAAAATGTGAAGGCTTAGAGATCTAGTTTCAAATATAATTGCAACCATCCCCTCTCTCCCCAGTTAATGGCTGCATCAACAGTAGTTCTTAATTTTGTTTCTGTGAAGGATGTTGCCATGCAGCTTGTGCTGTGATTTTTAAGAAACTGCACTATCAAGTTGGAAAAGATGAACTAGTAATTGTGGTTGCTTAATGTGTCATTTAGATGTAGAGTGAACTGAGTGATTGCACAGTTTGCGCAGTCCCCCACTCCCCCCCCTTTTTTTTTTTTTTTGCTGTCAGCAAGAGCAATTACACAGAATTAGTGATTGTTCAAAATGGAACTATCTGCTTCTGCCTATAAATCAGAGCTGCGAGCTCACAGTACTTGGAAATTGTTCTGCGTGACACAACTGCTTGTGTCTCATGTTGCTCCTTGTACTTCCATAGGCTTTCTGTCTAGGCGCAACTTCTGCCTTCCAGGCTCATGTAAAGAAAACAGTAAAAGTCGTGTAAAAAGTTAATTGAGGTGGATTTTAATGTGGCTTGAATTTGACAGAGCCGGAAGCTGTAGCAGATATTTTGAAATCCCATCCTCATCCTGATGCATCATCTCCTATTTCTGTTTGGTACAGTCATAGAGGCTTCAAGTCTGTTACAGACACATGATTTCCATCTTTGTGTTTCAGCAGTAAGAGTTAAGTATCCATAAAACCAGGTTGTGATTGTTTTTTTCTCTAGAGGAAAAGCTGTGCAGTTGCATCACTTGGCAGAAAGAGCTGCAGGTCTACCTGTTCCTCTTGGAAAAGTAAGAGCTGTCATTTGCCACCAACTGCTATGTATGAACAGCAGTAGAAGGTAAAAGGGGAAAAAGAGCTCAAACACAGTTGTAGTACTGTGTCAGTGGTTAAGCACTGCTCCTGGGCAAGTTTCAAACATGGGAGGAGGGTCTGAATCTTTCCAGTATCTTAGTGGTACAGTGAACATAGCTGCCGTATTTATGAATCATGGTTCCCTGTTCTGCCTGTGTCAGCTACAGTGATGGCACAGCCTCATTCAACGTGTAATCTGCTTTCAAGAGTCTCATGCAGTAAAGCATGAGGGTCCAAATCGATAAGGTTTCGCATGTCATCTGGAAGGATTGCAGGTTGCCTGGGCTCCATGTCATGGCCCCTCTGGATCCCTGTGTGGCAGTCAGTGCTCTGACATGTGTTGTGCTTTGGGGCTGTTGCTCACAGCTCTTCTCCCAGAAGTTCAGCCTGTCCTGCCTCATCAGGTGCTGGCATCTCAGCAGCCTGTTTGTTATAAATGCTTTGAGACAGGAGAATGGTTGGAAAGAGATTGATTTGCAAGCTAAACTTCTTTTTTTTTTTCTGGTGTTCCCTGAAAAAGGAAATGCAAAGCCTGTAGGGATCCTTTTCTTAAGAACAGTTTTTACCCAGGAAAACCCCAAATTATGCATGAATCTAACAATTATGCTTCAATTTTTGCACCACTGCTAACAACTGGCTAAAAGTAGCACCCAGTCACCCTGCAGGTCTGTAGTATAGCATTAGCATTGGGGGTCAGTTACTTTATAAGTGTCAGTTGTAATGTTAAATTAGAGTATGTGCCCTAACAACTACATTATATCAATGCTAGTAAAGGGCTGCCTCAGAGCAGGCTTTTATAAAGTGCTGCATTAACCTGCTGCCTTGTGAGTGAATTATAGTCTGTGAAAGCAAGTACCTATGTAGCCCCATGCTCTTTCTGGTTTTCTTAATTCTCCTTTACTACAGGTTGGTAGATTGCAAGTCTGGGGGCTTCCCAGAAGGACAGCTCCCTACCACAAGACCAGCCAGGATAGGAGAGGTGTGGCCTGAGAGAGATCTGTCAAATTTATCCAACTCCCAGATTTATCTTCCTAAATCTTGCTGTTCATCTCTGCCTACCCATTCTCAGTCCACTGGGACTTGTTGCTTACATCTGCAGTTTTCCACTCTTTCCAATGGCAGGAGACAGAAGCCCTCAGGAGGACTAAAATTATTAACTACCTGTCCCTGAACAGGTCTATCATCCCCTTCCCTTGTGGATCTTACCCTCCTGAACATGTGACTTGTTTTTCAGTAGCTCCCCAAATTCTGTGAACTGTTCTGGTCCTTCCTAGGCCTTTCTTGTAGGATTTGTGCCCAAAAGCTATTATGTCGCCAGAACTGAGATAATAAATACTAATGGGTTGTACTTTCAGTCTCTGGGTTGTATCTCTTGCAAGAACCGTAAAAATCCCTAGCTACTGAGAAGTAAAAAAAAACCCCAAACAACGTTTTGAGTTTTGGAGGAGAAAATTAGTTATGTTTTCTAAGGCAACTTTTCCAGTATGAAATGGGTTAAGTGAAAAGAATCCGTTGTAGGTTAAGATTGTGCAGTATGTTGTTCCAAGAAATTCAAGTGCCCTGAATAACTACTTTCAGAGAGGATACACAGGGAGAAACTGTTTGTAAATAGTATGCAAATATGGCTCCTATGTTAATTTGCTACCCTGTCAGCAGCTTTGTAGAGATCCTCAGGAATGATTCTTAATAAATTGCTCATAAGTGGTTCCTAAATGTAAGGAAATAATCAGCCCTCACTTGCTGAATAATTCAAATCACAAATTGGGAGTGCAGTGGTAAACCAGATTTTGATTCTGTAACCCATACATGTCTGTGGAGTTACATGTTCAACACCGATTAAAGGTAGAAAAGTTGAAGTGATATATGATTGAGTTGAGCTCTTTTAAATACATTGATATTAAAAAAGCATTGGCTAAGCAGCTCTATAATCAAGAGCTAAGCATTCAAGAGAAGTAAAACTATACTGCAAGCCATGCTTACTAGTCTGAAAGTATTTGCAATTTTTCACCATCAATGGGGTGCCTGTTCTTAATGCCG
The DNA here is from genome assembly GCA_030323915.1 of Brotogeris chrysoptera. Lineage (NCBI taxonomy): Eukaryota > Metazoa > Chordata > Aves > Psittaciformes > Psittacidae > Brotogeris > Brotogeris chrysoptera. Next base: position 30,565 of record JARCZZ010039834.1, read on the forward strand.
ATCATGAGTTTGTAGCTCATTTTGTGCTATACTTTTAATTATTTTCCAAACTGCAGCGCAGTGCTGCTTCTGTGTGTGTGTAAGATAAGAGTTGATGAAGTAAGAGCAGTAAATCTTCCATGACTTCTTTTCACTGCCAAATTGTTCTGAAAAAGAGCAAGCAGGAGAACTTGTTACAAAATCTTCCAGTATTTTGTACACAACAGGTTTAAAATTTTAATGCAAACTCACTTTTAATATTAAAGCTTTTGTTCGACTTCTTGCTTTGCCTTTTGCTTTCTTAGCTTTTGTCTATTCTTCCCTTGAATAGAATTGGATATAAATGTATGTGGCTATTAGTGGATGTAGTTGGACAAAGTAAATAGCAATTGATTGTGGGAACAATGGAGTCTGGACCATTGAAATCCCTTAACAGTGCAGCTAAGGGAGGCCTTTCCTCCTCTCTCTGTGAGAAATGGGTATGAAACAAGTGCATGAAATTACACACATACCACATGCCTTTATAACATTGCTATTTTCCTAATTGGCAACAAACACAATTATCTAAATAAGGAAAATGTAAGCAACAATAATAAAAATTAAGTTAGGTAAGTGTATAATGAATGTTGAAAGGTTTTGTCTTTCATTATTGTGCTTTACTCCTATAAAGGAAAACCTGAAATTCAATATGTAGAATGAGAAAACAATTTTCAGGTTAAAAAATATGATTTTAGTGTGAAGTAACTGTAGTTGTTCCAAGTTACTTATCTGCAAACCAGTGATATTTATTGTTAGAATATGCCTAAAATTGATAATCATGTTTCAATTTCCACATTTCCTGAGACCTGGTGTGCCTCTCGATATATCCCTGCTTTTTTTCCCAGTTTCACCTGTCCAATGCTTAGGCACATAAACCACTTAAAATGCAAAACAGAGAATAGAGCATATTATAGAACCTCAGATCTCCTGAGGGGGTAAGGATCCTTCAGCTTGTGGTGATATTTCTCCCGTTGCTTCTGCCTCCCAAACTGTGACTCTAGTGAGAGGGGTGAGTGGATAGAAACAGAAAGATTCATTTATTTGTGACCTGAAGTTAACTGAATAAGGCAGATTTAAAGGAATATTTCTGCTTTTTTTCCCTCTTTAAACTGCAGGGATCCATTTATCATGTTATTTGTGTTAATTGGAAATTTGACTGGTTGTTTGCATCTTTCTGTTAATCAACATATCCAGTACAGTTTTCCAGAAGTTGGGCTTCACTGAACACTGGCTTGGGATCCAAGCATGAATGCACTGGTATATGCTGTCATTTGTCTTGACAAAAGAAGCCAAGAATTAATGAATTAATTGATGGCAACATTAAATCACTGTGGTACTAGTCGGTAGTTCACTGTTTGCTTTTACAGCTGCAGGGTTGCATGGACAAGAGACCTGAATGCATCCTGCCTTGGCTAGACTGGCTGTCCATATGACAGCAGGAATAAATTAATATGTTCTCCATATATAGCAGGTCTTACAGATGGTTGTCTCTCCAATGAAATGCATTCTGGACCCCTCAGGATTTAATAAATCCTTTTCTTCCATCTTAAAGTTTCCAAAATAAACAGCTTTGTGGGAACTGGCAGAGATTGAAGGAGAAGGGTCACATCTTACCCCTATTCTGAGCAGAGAAGTGCAGGGAAGCAAATCCTCTGTATTTCTCTGCAAAGAACTTTCCTCCCCTGCAAACACCTGAAAATCAGTGAGCAGGAGAAGCTGTGTGAAGCCATGATGGTGCTGTGATCCTTCCTTCCATGGGAAACATGTGGCCAGGGCTGTCTGCTACTTTTGGGAACTGGGCTTCTTTATTTTCTTCTTTGAAGGGGTTATATACTGGTTTGAGGGCTCTGGCAGCAGGGGTGACTTGCAGAAGCAATGGTATTTCTATGGTATTGCCTGACTTTTTGGTGCATGTATTTGGTCCCTATCATTTTAAAGGATGCTATGTGTGGTCCTGGAGCCAGGCAGGGTGGAGAGATGTCAGAAGGTTGTAACACATTATGTTTGATGTTAAAATTAGTATCTACTCTGTTTTGACCTTGCTTGGTGAGATTTAGAAGTGTCACTTTGACTATTAGTTTTTGCTTTATTTTTTCCAGTCTGAGAAGAACATTTCTTCCCCCACTGCTTCTTTATCTCCAGCCTATTTCAGAAGTTGCTCTGATGACAAAGTGAGGCTGAGCTACCTTTCCCACCTCCTTGCTTTTTCCCTCCTCCTAAACAGGCACACAAGCCTAGTTCATAAAATAGAGGAAGCATGCGTCTGTACTGAAAAAGGCAGTAAGCACTGGAAAAGTTTTAAGATTATGTCCGTGTAAATTGCTTGGTGGTATTTAACATGCTAGCTTACTTGAATGGGCATTTCTGTGGGTATGTTTGAGGTCTGCCTGCCTTTTCCTCCCGAGATGTGCTAGGTGAACAATTCAATTCATACATTTTTCTGTATTTTATTTCTTTTTCCTGGCATTTTTATTTCCTTTTTGAATCCTGCCATTTTAAGGTATCTAAAATAATGTTTCCTCTCATTGTAGCCTGTTTCAGTACCATCCAGGAGTAAAAGTGGAAAAGCGTTCTGCTGAAAATGGTTCATTTGGGATTTAAAGTGTATTGGAAATGGTGAACCCTACTGTAGTAACTCTTCGCTTCCTGTTTGTTTGGGAGATTCTTACTTCCTTGTGTTTGCAGAGATTCAGTTAAAAAAAAAAAAAAAAAAAAAAGGCATCAACAACACCACAGATAAATGTAAAAATGAAAGGCAAGCTGTCAAACACATTGCCAGCAGAAAGGAGGAGGTATCTTCCCTTTCTTAAGCATGTAGCCCTCAAATATATAACACTCTGCCTAACTACTGAATGTTTTAGATTGCCTGACAGATGAATGCTGTTTCCATAATGTCAGCTCTCCTTCCCTCAAAAGGAACAGAAGGCAAGATCATCTGAAGTTGCACACAGTGTGACAGGGAAGGGAAATGTATCCCAGACCTGGTCCTGGTCTGGATAGCTGCAGATAGTATTTTCTTATGTGTTCCTGACATGCAGCAAGGGAACAGCCCTGTGCCTGTACCCCGTCCCACGTGTGCTCCATGAAGACAGGATCAGGGCCAGCAGCAGAAATGCTTTCAAATCTCAATGTTGTTTTACTAATCTATGTTCTGCAATAGTGTTGCAAAAACTAAATGCACTTTGGTATCTCTCGCTTTTAAAACACCAGGAGGAAGGCTGGGGTGTATGGAGGGGAAAAGGGTGGGTGGAGGAGGGGATTGGGAATGAAAGAAAATAGTTTGCCTTCTGGATCAGCCAAGATTTGGACCTAAATCTTTGACACTTAATCCCAGACCTTTTGTTATGTTCATGAAGCATTATATATCTGTTGCCCTTGCCATTATTAACTCTTCCCAGGCTTTTTCAATAAGGGACAAGAATTCTATTGCTTTCTACTGTTGCAAAAGTGGCCATTGAGTGACATAATTACTGCATTCTCCCTGCTGCACACCACAGGCACTCAGATCTGAGGATGTTGTGAGAGCTTTTTCTAGGTGACCCTTCCATTAATCCTAATCACTAAAATGGATTACATGCCGAGGAGTAATTAACCAGCCTTCAGCCTAGGCAATATTACAGCTTCAGCAACCGGTAGCCAGCCAGCATCCTTCAAAGAGGTGTTTTAGGCTCAGGTAGCTGATGGACCTTCAGGTAGTTCACATCACAGTTAGGTCATCCAAAAGTGGCAGTCTTACAGGTGGGATTGAATAGATTATTTAGAAGGTGTAAATACCTCCTAAATCTGTGAACTGCTTGTGCCACTTATTTCCTGGTCATGGCTATGTTGCTCTTGGCAGTGGGAAAGGCAGTAGAGAGGATGCAGAGGGAGTCTGTAAGAGTAGCTGAAAGTGCTTTTGATTTATCAGCCAACTCTCTTATTAATGGCTCAGCATGACATTACTTATGTGCTTCCAGACCTCACGTTTCAGCTGGCAGCGCAATGAGCTATGTCCCTGCAATTCAGTTGGCAGCAATCTGGTCCTTCTAGACAGCCAGAAAGTGTGAGTAGAAACTATTTAGGTTCATATCCTGCACTGAGTGCAGAGCTGTTGTGATTGTTTCCCTGTGAAAAACATGAAAAAGATGGTTAATGCACCCGTTCGCCTCTTCTGCATAAAGACAGCAGCAGGTTTGAGAATGCTTTGGCAGTAGAGAAAAATGTCAGTGTGCTCTCCTAGTGCAGAGAGTTGTACCACATCATATCTCTGTCCACATCTTACTTCACCATCTTGGGTACAGGGCTTCTGTGACTGTGGTATTGCTTTCAATGACCATGCTGTCTGCAGAGACCCATCAGTATAAACCAGTGTGATATGATTGGGTCTGCTGAATGCCAGGTGTCATCCCGAGTTTGTGCTAAATGGCTTTGGTAATGCACTGCCTACATTAGCATCCTCTTTTCCTTTTCTGGACTTTAGTAGCCTCCAGTGGTATGGTGCTGTGGATGCTGAATATTGCTGTGTCAAGTAATATGCCCTTCTCATAGTGAGGAGGAGGGCTGACTTGGCCTTAGGAGGCAGTGGCATCTACATTAGTTGAATCCTTTGCTAGTTAGTATCACGAAAGGTGAGTGGGGCTTCTAGTTACTATTTGCTATAACCTGTTTACCCAGAAAAAGTTCTCAACTGTAGTTCCTTTAAAGCAGTTTTGGATGCTTTATTTGATGCAGTCAAATTTGCAGAGGCTGAAGCTCAAAGTTGTATTAACAATTTAGCAACAATGGTATTGTTTTCTATTTCTAAATCATGTTTGTAGAGGTGGTGTTCAGTCATGAGATCATCAGGTGGAAAGGCTTGCCCATCCAGAGCTTAATAAATTGATTTTTATGGAGCATGGCTTCCTTCCATGGGTGAATTTGGAGTATCCTCACTGTGTTTCTCTGTGAGATAGTTTGCATCACTTTGATGACAAATACAATGCACTAGAGAAAACTATTAAAATCATACGTATTTATGGCTCTACAGTGCTGTGCAAGATACAGTTTTCTATCCACTAGTGTTCAATATAACGTTATATACTTGTTATTATGAACCTTGGGAACTTTCAGGGCAATTATTGGTTGTAGGAGGAGGACATCCACTTGGAGAAGTAGGAAAAAACCTTTATTCTCACTGCTCAATGGAAGAAAAATTAGTATACCCTCTTGGGACATAGATAAGAGTTAGTTCTTGAAGATACAATGCTGTTCCTAGGAATAAGCATAAATAACCCGCTCAGGAAAAATCTATTCAATAGTTCAGTATTGGGAGCCTGTTTTGGCTTTTTCTTCTCCATGTCTCAAAGAATCATAGAATAGTTAGGGTTGGAAAGGATCTTCAGATCATCTAGTTCACCCCCCTGCCATGGGCAGGGACACCTCACAAGAAACCATGCCATCCAAGGCTCTGTCCAGCCCAGCCTTGAACACCTCAAGCGATGGAGCATTCACAACTTCCCTGGGAAACCCTTTCCAGTGCCTCACCACCCAAACAGGAAAGAATTTCTTCCTCATATCCAATCTACACTTCTCCTGTTTAAGTTTGAACCCGTTACCCCTTGTCCTATCACTACAGTCCCTAATGAAGAGTCCCACCCCAGCATCCCTATAGGCTCCCTTCAGACACTGGAAGGCTGCTCTGAGGTCTCCACACAGCCTTCTCTTCTCCAGGCTCAACAGCCCCAACTTTCCCAGCCTGTCTTCATACGGGAGGTGCTCCAGTCCCCTCATCATCCTCGTGGCCCTCCTCTGCACTTGTTCCAACAGTTCCATGTC
>JARCZZ010039836.1:0-39212 GCA_030323915.1 Brotogeris chrysoptera
ACATGGCTCTTCGAGGGGAGAACAGAGCCACTCCAAGCAGCGTGGGGACCGCCCGCTGCCTTTTCACCGCCACTGGCAGTGAAACGCGCCGAACGCTCCCCTCCCCTCCCCTCGGAGCACCACAGCCAGGGAAGAGAATGGGGAGTACCTACCAGGGATGGCCAGGTTGGTGAGCGGAATGCGGTGGATGCTGCTGGGCAGAGCTGCCATCCAGTCGGAAAACCTCCCATCGTACTTGCCTTGCGACGAAGCCATGTCACCCCCGTACCCCCACCTCTCTCCCCCCGTTGCTGCCACCGCCGCCCGACTCAACCCGCACGGACCTAGTCCCGGTTCCAGCATTAAATCCTGTTCAACTCCGCCCCCCGCCACCGCCCCACGCCCACTCTCCCCGCCTCCCGGAGCGCGCCGGCTGTTCCCCGCTCTGTTCTCCGGCGGTGCTGGGCCTCGGGAGACCCCCTCGGGGCTGCCGGTGCCGACTCGTTCCCCCTCAGCGGCGGGTGCCAGCGGGGCCGACGGCGCCGGTGCTCGGGAGGGTGAACCCGCCTCAGACAACGTCGCTGGTTTGGGGAGGGAACAAGGTCCGGCCCAGGCCCTCGGCGAGCCCCGCATTAGCACCGGCCGCGCGTACGCGCAGCATGGGCCTCGCTGCGTCTGCCCCACCGCTGCACCCCTACTCCGGGGGAGGCTGCAGCTCTTTCCAGAGAGCTTTGCTGCGGCCACGGCGCCGTAGGCGACCTCTCCTGGGGTGGCGTTGCTGGGCCGTGGCTGAGTTTTGTTCTCCCGTAGCCCTGAGGCTCCGCAGTGCCCTTCCTGCCCTTGGCGGTTGACTGCATTTGGAATACCTCTGCGCTGGGACATGGGCAGACTTCGCAGCCGATGCCTCCAGCCGCCTCCGAGACAAACCTATCCTTTTCCAGTGGCGTTATTCACATTGACAACACTGTACCTTGCTTGAACACTTCATGGACATCTGTAAATTTTGGGGTGATTATTTTTCATTGTCCCCCGAGGGTAATACAGATAGTACTGTTGCAGTTTTCAAAGGGTGGTGACTCCCTTTTCACAAGGAGTCACCTGGAAAACAAAATAGGGGCAATAGGCGCAAATTAAGCCTGAGGACATTCCTGTTGGACACAAGGAAAATTTCTCACAATAATAACAATCAGCCATTGGGAAAGTCTCCCCAGGGAAGTGGTTGACTTCACAGCATTGGATACTTCTAAGATTCAGCTGGGCAGGGTGCTGGGACATCTAGTCTAGGCCAAGAAAGGTTGAACCAGATGATCCTTAAGATCCCTTCCAACCTGGGGTTCTATGATTCTAGTATCTTTCCTTCTCATGTTCCAAATACTCGTCTTTGGGGAAGCATTTTAAGTGTTGGCATTAACGAAGCATTTATGTTACTACCTCCAGATCAATGAAGGAATGAACTTGATAAAGCCTTGTGAGCCATCTTGATCATCTGATTTTTTTACTTCAACGTAACCTTGTTTTCGTGTCAGGGTTGCTTACACAAGTGGAAGTTCACCTGATAGATCTGACAAAAAAAGCCTGGAGAGAGCCACATCTGAGGTGGGACCAGTTAGCAGCTCACCTTGAATTTCCACGAGGGTCAGCTATGGTACTGTAGCTCCTATTCTCACTCAACATCATCTTTACCATCTGGATTTGTGAATAAAAATGCAGGGAACAACTAATAACAGCTCACTTTACTCTTTCTGTCCAAGTTTCCAGAGCAAGTATTTAAAAAAGCTCTTCTTTCAGCCACAAAATAAAGGAATGATTTTTTTGAAAATGAGAGAATGTTTCAGAGGTATTTAAATAAATGAAATTTTGCTGACTCACTTTTTGCTATAGAAATAACTCTTTAGACAGGTTTTGAGTGGGGAAACATGAACAAATGGTTGACCTCAGGGGGTTACTGAATCTGAATCAAGTAGTAAATTAAAAAGGGGAAGGATTAAGTTGGCAGACACTGGAGAAGTTAAATTTTTGCCATGTTACTTCCTGGCTATTAGGGTGCTTACCTGTCCATTTCCAAAGTAATAACTATTAGTGAATGTGGGAAGAAAAAAAAAAAACCAAAAAACTAATCCATGCATTGTATGCAGAAACATAAAACCTACTAATAACCCAATGAAGAAAGATGTTACTTTGCATCACCTTCAAAGGACAGGTAGAAATGATAGCAAAAAATGTCAACATTTTAAAGAGCACTCAAGTAAGGAGCAAATAATGTTTTTATCAACACGATTGCCAACATCTGAGTGGCAAAATAATTAATGGATTGCACTGGTTACCTGGAAAACTGCTGTTGAACTTTTACCTGCTCCACTATTTGCCCTGTCTTACAATTTGCTATCTCTTATCTGAGATAAAACTGAAGTGTACAGCTTTTTGACAGATTAAACATGTTGTTAATACTGTTGTGGACCTCCTCCAGTTTCTAAAGCTTTGGTTGTAGCTCAGAGCAAAATACATAGCTGCAAAATCCTGTCATTTTAAAATGTATTATTATGTATAATAACACCTGAACATTCTGGTCATTCTAGGTCTCTCAGTAATGTTTTCCACTTTACTGGACAACTCAAATGTCCTTTTCTGCACTGGGTAGAAACTTTGCTACCACAACTGATTATTTTGGCCTTTGCTTTGGTGTTGGCTTCCACAACTGATTTGTTTTTTTGTTTTCCCTTAATGCCTGAAGTAAGATTTTTCATAGTCTGGATTTTCAAACAATGGCTACTCTGCTTTGAAAAAACCAGTCTTCCCTAACATATCTCATACTAATCCTGTTTGAAGAGGTTTGCCTCTGTTTCTAATGCACTGTAACTGCTAAGGTATCAGGCTTAAGAGCTGTCAGTGGGCCTCTGTAAACTTCTTGGAATGTAGGCTTAAATAATTTGGAGGGAAGTGGGATAGGAGAGGAAGCTTTTATAGAACAGAAAATAGGAAACACTTGTACAGCGACCTGAAGAAACATTGATCAGGAAGATTTTATGTAAAACAAAGAGGTAGCTTCTTGGAGCTTTTCAGTGATGTGAAGCTTCAGCGTTTGTGTATCTGCTTGGGAAGAATTTAATAAAAACCTCTTTGTGTATCTGGATTGAAGAGCAGGTTAATGTGGTTTAATTTGAGCCTGCGATTTTACTAACTTAACTGATTTATAAACAATGGAAGCTTAGAAATCAAAATCTGGCTATCCGTACAACCTTTTGTTCTTATTTAAAAGTAGTAAAAAAAAGGAAAATAACATTTTTGGTCAAATTACTGAAATCCCTACACATAAGTCTGAACTGTCAAAGAAAGTGAATTTCAGGAATTGAATACTTTAAAAGCCCAAGAGAGACCAGGTACATCTAAAATGAAAGGCAGCGCCAAGGTGCTGAAAAAGACCATCTTTGCTTTGATTCACAGCTATGCTCAACTCACTGAAGAAGCCATGAAGAGAAGGAAAATTGAAATCCTAGTATCTGTTCATCATGTATTGTATTCTTTCCAGTCTGCAGCTATAACAGCATGGATGAATAGTGACATCTCTGCTGCTATGGAACAGAAAAACAGACTAATTTCGCCAGTAGGATTGTCGCTTCAGCACTCAGAATGAATTTCATTGTTAAAAAAAGGCTTTCCATAGTTTTTATTCTCTTAAAAATTAGCATTTTAATGGTAAATATTCACTGTTACACTTTGTCATTTTAACAGACACTTTGCCTTTTCATATGTCCTTGGCATCTATTTTAATCATATGAATAACAGAAGAGTAACAGTATCTTTTTCTCTAAATTACATGAAGTACATTTTCCTCCCTGAAAGGTAAAAGAACAAATGGCTTAATACGGTATTGTCTCTATCTGTAATTTTCCTATTATATCTGATTTATTTAGAAGATACTCTAAATCTGTTAATGAATTCAAAATGAGGCTTTGAACAGAAGTATTACTATTGTTTAAATATTTGAAGTTTTTCAGCAGATTCTGCTTCTGAGGTTTGGTCTCTTCCTCCTTCTTACTGCCCACTTCTATTAATAGCATTTTTTTAGAACAAATCCTGGCTCCTATCCCATGTTCGCAGCTCTCACGGCTTTAAATGACTCCATCAGTCACATCTGGCCAGCAAAGCCCTTCCAGTTGCTTTCAGATAAGTTTCCAGTTATCTTCTCGTTGCTTTAGAATGCCGTGGATCCACAGTATTCTCAACTTCATTACTCCTCACTGCTAACAGGTGTAAAAAGTAATTTTTACCTGTAAGACAAGTACATTAATCCCTAGAGGGTCAAAGTAAGTAGATTGATGGAACAAAAAAAGATACTTTTTTTTAATGATCATATGGGTGAATGGAAGAGGTAACAAACATATTTGTTGACAGTTCATACTTCATTTTGCTACTTTGATAATCTCACCTTGCATTTATTAAGCAATCTCTATTGAGCAGTATTTTTCCTGTCAAAAGCAACTTCTAAAATTAGTAGACAGAAACAAAGCCATTTAGAAACAAGTTAAATGCCTTTTCTTCATTTTATGGGAAAGAATACATCTGTTTCTGCTTTTCAAGCAACAGAAAATGTTGTTTATTCTGCTCTTGGATTTGTTACTCTCTGCTAAGAAAATCTGAGCATCCTTTACTGGTGCTGATACTGAAATGGAGAAAGAGCTGTATTTATTCAGGGCAGCTGACAAATGTCAGGGTATTAATGCTATCCCTACTCTTTGTTATTGTGAACTAAAGAGACTGTGAACATGATGGGTTAATATAAAGATCCAACATTTCTTTTTTTTTTTTTTTTGCTTGCATACTTTATAACCAAAGCAGTGACATTACAATAATATACAGAGGACTCAAGAGAGCATATTTGTCTTAATGCAAATAAAAATCAAGTCCAAAATGCATATAGTACATCTACTAGAACAAAATGAAATAAAGTGTATGGCAAGACATTTTTAGCTAACCAAATTCTGGAAATATGAAATAAAGAGACTAAAAGGTGAATGATAATATTTGTACTTAGTCCTTGAGAGGGAATCTATCTCACCTTCTCTCTGAAGAGTATTTTTCAAGTTTCTGGAAGAAGGTTTGTATTGTCTTGTTCATGGAAGAAGGTTTGGTTTGGTTTCTGATTCTTTAAGTCTGTCATGCAAAGTCATGCTGTCTTACCTAAGATAATTGCTTAAAAACAAGTGGTTACTTCTTTTTTTCTTTAAAAATAGACAGTTTTGGTTATGTTAGCACAGACTCTAAGGGCACTACAGGGAACAATGATGGCAAAACATGAAAACCCCTGTTTTCTAGCCAGTGCTACAAGATCACAGAAAAGTATGCAACTTTGGTACAGGTGAGAATGAGAGATTGCTTTTTATTTCTAAACAGACCTGACAATGATTTTTTCTGTAGAAGCCATGAACATTTTGTCATGAAAAAGCATCTCTGTGGCTTGAAGGCCCCAAGTTTAGCTTGGAAAAGAACTTGTAGAGAAAGTTTGATTCAAGCATTTGAATTTCAGCACATTCTCAAGGTAGAAAAAAAAAGTTTTAACAAAAACAATAGCTAAATGAGTTACTTTAGTATGAAGTGTCCTCAGGCAGTTCAAAAGCAAGCTCCAATACTGATCATAATCTCTGTAGCCAGCCAATGTCCTGTTGATGTGATCACAAAAGACTTTATCAATATGAGTATATCTACCTTTGGTTAAAAAAAAAAAAAACAAAAAAAAAAAACCACCCAGAGTTGAATGCCCCAAACCAAGCTCTTTCTTTCTAATTTTTAAGTTTTCCAGCAACAGGAAAAAAGAATTAAAAGTTTTAAAGGCAGTCAGATAGTCCCATGACTCAGTTTTGTCAGAAAACAGAGCCCTTTGAATAAATGATTTTGACCAATCTACAAAAAAGTCCTCACTAAAAAGTAATATAATAAAATACAACGCATTCCAGAATAATTCTGGTTATATGGATGCTGAGATCTTACTTTCGGGTTTGTGACTAGCATAGACAAATCATGAATGTTCAAGTCAGGGTAAAACCTGCAAAAAAAAAGCAAGACAGAACCAAGTCAAGAAAAAAAGCCTATTTTCATTGACAATGTTTATTACGCTACCACATAAAGGTAAGAAAAGATGAACCCATATGCAGAAAAATCAATGAAGGTAGTAGAAATTAAATGGATGATCAGAAGTGAATATTGCTTACAGGATTTTACAGTGGACCACCAGAAACAGAAGATTTAATCGGTTTGTATGTGTCAGCAATTTAGGATGTAGTTCAGACTTACTTGGCAGATTATTTAGCAGCTGAAGAAGAGGAAAATAGTACTCCCAAGTAGGTAGTAAAGTACTTTTTAATTTATTAAAATATGAAAATTAAGTGCTATAAAAAGGGACTCTCAGATTTTGCAACTGTTTCTTTACCATCAAGATATTAAGCATGACATCTTATGATTGATCTTGGCTGTGACTGAGAAGCACAATTATGTAGTTCCCATTTGTTTGCTTTATAAAAATAGTGAACATCGGTCAAACTATTCATGTTCTGTAGTAATTGTTATTTAAAAGAAGCTAAAAGGAATGAGAACTACATTAAATAGGAAAATAATGAAAGCAAATAAATGCATAATATCTACTTAAGGGATGAATATTAGTAATATATAAACTATTTTCATGGCAGGGGCGTTGGAACTAGATGATCGTAAGGTCCTTTCCAATCCTAACTATTCTATGATTCTTTGATTCTATTTCTGTGCTTGTTGGAGAATAGTCCAAAATCAGTGAAGATAATTAAAATACTCCACTGAATTCAGTGGGATTTGAATCCCCTGGATGGAAAACTAGTATCAGTTGGTTAATAGTTGATGCATCTACTGTGCTCTTACCCTAAGCCACTGGAGATGAAAAGTCTTTCCTTTTTTTTAAATAGAAAGGGTGATAGATGACACAGACTTTCTAATAGGAGCTGCAGAGTGTTAACAGTGGTCAGTTCCACTCTTGGTAACTGGAATCATGTTTCATAAAATTTGCATTTCTGCCTCCTGGGTGAGGTTTTCCTAACAGGCTCTTGTTTTTTGCATGGTAATGAAGCACTCCCAAAAGGTGTTGAAAATGGTGATCGGGACTAATGAGATTTTAGCACACTATTCGAATTGGTATGTTAGCCACATTTCACAGGCTGCAGTCAGTGCCTGCTGGAGGGATAAGAAGTAAAGTTCCTTTTCCGTTACACACAGCCCGTGATAGGCATGACCAGCGCAGTTGTTCCAGCTTGGCATTTGCAGATCAGGTAGTACGTGATGCAGGGCAGTGTCTCAACCACAAAGAAAAGGATGGTACCTCTGGATTCTCTAGAGGAAAAGGCAGGAGGAGGTCAGCATGGACACTAGACAAACAGAGATGACAACCAACTGTGAGAAGTCAGTATTTCCATGGTGTGCCCCACTCCACCTTGTGATGTTTATGTGTGCTACATGGTCGTTGCTCAAAGGTAATATCCTATGCAACAGCATAAAGCTCTTTACCTGAAACCAGGGATATTTCTTCTTCCAAGCCACGAAAATTATGTGTGAGAGAAAGAGGGATGTAACAAGAGACTGGGAAACATGGGCGGTAACAAAGAGAAGGGAAAGAACACCCTGAGGTCATGGAGAAAGTGGATATCCAAAGGTGGTGGTATCACCACGAGGTTAGAGACCAAATTCTGCTGCTTATCTGTACCCCTGGACCTCCATCCTCTGGGACAGCACAGGGGGAAGAGCTGATCTTGCTTTTCCTTCAGAGAACATCTGTCCCTCTCCCATCCAGATCCTCCCAGTTCCTATGGATTCAGCCCTGTTTCTCTCTGCTTTGAATTGCTGCCTCACTCTTGACATATATGGCAAATTAAATTATGCACCTAACACCTTAATTGCCTGAGAACGCTGTACCTAATGAACCATTTCAAAAGGCTGTAAATATTTCTAGCTAGAGCTTGGAAGTCAAGCATCAGTTTCCAAAAGAATCTTATGCACACAGGATTGGGCTCTAATTGCTGTGCATCACGACTTGCTGCCAGAATAAAAAGTTGTTACGAACAGTTTTATTAAATGCAGTGCAGCTCTGGATTATAAAGATAATTAAGTTTGAAAATGTAATGATCCATATGACACCATTCAAATGAATCATATGAGGAATTCCTAATGAAAATACAATCCCTTTAGATAAAAGCTTTTTTTTTTTTTTTCAATATAAAGTCACACATTTTAGCCACTATGGCTTTAAAATGTTTGACTAATTCTCTTGGGAAAGACCAGGGTTTAAAAGACCGTCAGAGACTCCTCGATATAACCCGCAAAGCACCATAATCCAACACAAAGGTGTCATCATCCTCCAACCAGCCTCCTCTCACTTCTGTCTACCAGAGAGAATTGCAAAATTCAGCGTGATGCAAGCACTGCAGAACTTGCAGGCTGCAGCTTTAATGCAGTGGTCGTTACTGTAGGAGCCAGTATTTTAGAAGTGGTTTCCCATTTTACCCATTTTTAGCTATTTTTCATTGGAGGCAGTGGCTTGGAAATCAGAATAAGGCCATGATCCACTGAAGCACCTACCTTGTGATCTATCTAATCATAGTTTAGCAAAAACGGGTATCAGCACCTGCATTTTGGATTCAAGACCTTGAAGTGTGGTTATGTTTTGCCAATATATCCAGAGTCCTGTTGAAAAATACACATTGGCCAAATTAAATCGTCCTTCAAAAGCTGTCTTTTGCCATCAACTGAATCAAACAGGGGGCAGAGAAGATACATGCAAGTAGGACAGTGGTGGGAGGGATGTGCCATTCAGGATGAGTAGCTGGGGGAAAAGACAGCATTTGCACCCCTGCCAGCAGGACCAGTGTTGGGGCTGTGAGCACCACTGTCCATGCCTTAACCTCACAAGGCCTGCTGAGAGCACTAGAGGTCATCTGTTTTGTTGGGGTTTTTCTAAGGCAAGAAGGATGTCTCATCTAAAGTGGAGTCTGAATTCAAAGTGTTCCTTGCAGATTCAGGACATCACTATGACAGCAAAACAAAGCTCCAGTGCTTTCCACAATAGCACTGGGCAGCTCTTTTCCTTGACCTACAGCCTGAATTCAGCATACCATCACCTTGCCTGAATATACATCTGATCTTTTAGCTCTTCTGCTTTTTTTCAGGCAGGTACTTGGTCTTCTCATTGCAATTTTTGAGGACCATAGGGAAAAGCAGTTCTTCACAGCAATAAATATTCCCTTTCTGCAAACGAGCTGCTTTCAACATGTATTTTTGCAAGGGCTAAGTAGGTTATGGCATGAATATAATCTGCACACAGATATACAAACTTCACTGAAATACCCTTTTTTGTTTGTGCAAAGCAACAGATTTCCAGTTCCTGCTGCTGTGGAAAACAGAAACTTAATCCAGACAGTGCACATGATATTTTCTTTAACCTAAGGTGATATGGAGGGTGTTTTCCTTGTGGTAATTACAGCTTTGCAGACCACATACTTGAGGATGAATCTAAAATAGACATGGAACAAGGCTGGTAGGGGGGGTGCTGGGAATGTCATCATTAGCAGGCTGCTGTGGAGAGAAAGCTCCTCTGGTACTGGGGCTAACATGGAGCCTGGTCTGGAGAGCCAGGGAATGGCTGGGTTGTGTCTACAACTGCTGTCAGGGCAGTCCTCAGCACTAGCAGAGGCACTGGGAAATGAAGGAGGCACAGATAGACTTGGAGAAGAGAAAGAAGCTGGAGAGGAAAAAAGCCTGGTGGTTAGTTTCATCACTCTTTGGACAAATGAAAAGACCTTGCTAAGGAGAGCACAGTGGCGGTACACAGCACAGTATTTATTATTACACTTAATTAGTGCCATTTTAAGTGGTAGGTTCATTAACACTTTAAGTAGCCTTTCTTATTAACAGAATTCCTTCTGAATTAAAGCATGGTAGAATGCAGTTCTATGTAAATCAACAGACCTGTGCAACTGTAAGCATATGTAAGCACATCAGAAGCAGACATTATGCATTTTTGAATGGAAGAAAATAAGCATTAATTCAGGGCGTAAATATTTTTGTTGAAAATCTCTATGTGGAAATTATATCACATATTCAGCAGCAGCTGATTTGTAAATACCAGCTGATAATGTCTCCTCACTGTTAAATTAAGTATATGCCATCTGAGAAACAGCAGCATTGATTCCACTAACTATATGAAGTGAAACAGAGAGAAAAAAATGTCCCATTTTTACAATTTCATTTTTGAGTTCTCTACTGCTGAAAGGGAAGTGACAGCAGTGAATGGTCTGCATGATAAACAACTTGAATCACACACAGACTGAGGAGACACAGTGGGAAAAATTCTCACCACTTTGAAGTCAATGTTAGGCTTGGCACGGCACAGAACAGAGACAGCCTTCAGGAGCACTGTTTTGGCTTTCCCTGGGATGTTGTAAGAGCTTTGCAAGTTACAGTTGGCTAAACAGACAGTGTTGTGGAAGGATTGAAAAAGCATGAACTACTTTTTCTATTGCAAATTACTCAGAAATACGCACTGATTCCCTGAATCGTTCTACTTTCCTGAAAAGTGGATGAAATTCTCTTCACCTGTCTGGAGAAAGATGTCCTTAAACCCCAAAATAAAGGCATACCAGAGGGTAAACAAAATACTTTGAAACCCTGTTGCCTCCAGGAAGAGAAAAGCTGTTTTGAGAAATGTGCTTCATGCATGCTTGAAGTTGGAAGTCCGGCTGGGACATGGTTCATCACCCACACTAGAGATATTTCAACACTCTGAGAGAAGAATACCTATTAGTCACCACTCCAACTCTCTTCTCTAATACTTCTTACTATAAAATAATGTAAAAATTCTCTTTATTGTGAGAAGCCATTTGAGCAGCTTTCAGGAAATTAGAGAAGTTCAGCTCAGGTTGATGTGCCACTTTCTTCTGCGGCATGGAAAGGAGCTGTGGGACAATGGAGGAGGGTAATTAAGAAAAACAGGAGAGTAAAGGATTTCAGACACTCTGTGTGTGCCATCAGGGGATAAATATTTTGCCAACGAAGGAATAATACTTTCAGAAAAAAAGAGTCCTCATGAAAGTACATTGGTATAATCTGAATGTCTTTTTAATGTGCAACCAGAACTAGCAAAAAGGAAGTCTTGCTAGATGCAGAAGGAAATTCTGGCATTTCATGTGCGCACACAAAGAAAATATTTTAAAAAAGTAAGTATGAAAAGTCAATGAATCTCCAGCTGAAACTGCCTGTGTCTGTGGGAGATAAGAGATCAGGAAAAAGCAGAAAGAACAGTAATTTCTTTGAAATTCTGGTAATCCACTTACAGCATAGCTCCTACAGAGCACCTTGCAATGGTTAGACAGCTGCAGCAGCAATATGTGCTACCCTGACCCTAACTATTTCCTCATTTTTCTGTCTCCTTGCAATTCTTTTTCTTTACTGTAGCAGTAAATTCTTCAGATCAGGGGTTGTTCACAGGTGCATGCTAATAGGAACCTCTACTCACTGATGCAATACAAATTAATAACCTGCAGGACTAGGTAGCATACAACCATTCAAGTGGATAAATGTGCATGTGAAAGCCTGGGTGAATTTTTGCTTTGTCATTCCTACAGCTCTCCTCCATGGTTCCTTCAGCTCCAAAGTTCCCCATGGTGGGGAAAGCTGCAAGACCCACTACCCACCTGACCCTCTCCCGGCCATCACCGGGAACATTCATGTCATCAGCCATACTCTACATCCAAGGGGAGGTATTACTAGGAAAGATTTGTATTGCTTGACATTTTTATTTTGCCTAAAGAAAGGTGTTCTGGCCAAGACTTCAAAGCCAGCTCTGTTTCCTGAGTTTTGAAAGCATAATTTCTCAGGAGGATAAATGATGGGCATTTTAGCTGGTGTCTTTGAAAGATTCATAAGAGGGAATAAATGTTGTTTGTGGTTTGTTTGATAAAGCTTGGAAAGTTTAAGATGCATCTCAAAAGTCGAGAGGAATGCTTAGGGACAGGGATAGGTTCTTCCTTTATTGGTCATATAAATCAAAATAAACAATGAGACACAAAGAAATAATTATGAGACCTGCAAATCAGTGCCAGTAATGGTAACAGAAATCTAGATGCTGAGTTACCTATAAATCTCTTAATATCTCTCCAGAGTAAAATTTCCAGGGATGTTTCCCTGTAGTGGAGAATTTTGTTTTCAACACAATGCAACATATAAATTTGTTATGCTGTGATGATAAGGAACTTACATAGGTTTTGCAAAGGACAAAATATGAGAAAGCTTGTCTGTATTAAAAGAAGTCAGTATAACACACTACACACTGTGAAGTCATGTTTACAAAACCAGAGCTAATTGCACACCATTTTCACCAAGGGCAGAAAATAATTCAGAGCCAAGCATGCTCAATGCCTTCCTGTTGCTCTGATGGACCAGCAGCAGCAAAAAGTCCACGCAGCCAGCCTTTGTGCTTGCACCACTTCCCACTTTCCTCTCAGGAAAGAAGCCTCAGGGAAAGGTGGGAGAGGCTAAGAAATGTGCTCACAGATTCTCTGTTATTCTCCAAATGTATTGTTTTAGCTAAGTCTTTAACAAGCATTTTGTCAAGGACAACTGAAGTATACATCTGTGATTCTTTATTAGCTTGAAAAATTAATTTATTTTGTGTTCTTCCTGAAGAAAAACTAGCTTTTCAAGTCAGATTTTCACTTTTACAGTCAAGCTTTTAGCAGCAAAAAATTTGGTGGGTTTGAGTTTTTTGGGTTTTTTTGTTGTTTTGTTTTTTTTTGTCGTTGTTTTGTTTTTTTTTGGTGGTCTTTTTTTTTGGTTGTTTTTTTTTTTTTTTTTTTTGGTTTTTTTTTTTATATTTGAAGCTTCATAAACATTAGGGTGAGCAGCAGGCACCACTCTGCAAGTTTAAAAACCCTCCAGAAAGTTTGTTGAGGTTTTATGTCCCAAATCCTGATTTTGTCCAGTTATTGGAAGTTTAGATTGAATATAAGGAAGAAATTCTTTACTGTAAGGGTGGTGAGGCACCGGAACGGGTTGCCCAGGGAAGTTGTGAATGCTCCATTGCTGGCGGTGTTCAAGGCCGGGTTGGACATAGCCTTGGATGGCATGGTTTAGTGTGAGGTGTCCCTGCCCATGGCAGGGGGGTTGGAATTAGATGATCTTAAGGTCCTTTCCAACCCTAAATATTCTATGATTCTATGATTCTCCTTCATCACACAACGTGTTCGTACCCTACACCTGCAGTAATCACCTCCAGAAGAAAGAAAATTCAGTGTTTGTTCCCCAGGAAAGCTGTTACAGATGTGCATTACATAGATTCCTTTTCACTTTTGGTAAATTAAAGCAATATTTTAAATATCCTGAATATTAATTTTGTTTGCCTTTCTTATTACAAAGCCTGAAGGAAAAGCAGGAGATGGTCTTACTTCCTTAGCAACAGTCAGGTGTGATTTATGCCACTGTGCGTCCCTGCAGCTGTCTCCAAGCAACTAACCAAACTGCAGTGCCAACTGTTGTACGTATAGTATACAGAGGGGACTAAGAGTGCAAATACCTATCACTGGCATTGAGCAGGAGGGAAGACTGAACAAACATGGGATTATCATAGAAATGGAAATCAATCAAATAATCTAAGCATTTTAGTTCAGCCTGCCAAATGCTCAGCATGCAAAGAGTAATCTATTCTAAATCAGTCAGCGCCTAGGTGGCAGCTGTAGATGCATGTTAATACTTTACCAAGGCTTTGCCTTAGCTGATGAAAGTGGTACCACTGCGTCTGCTGCTCCTGAGCAGTTTTGATGGAAAACAGAGTATTTGTGTAGCAAAAAAATATATTTTCAGTAATAATTCACTCTTAAAGTTGTTGCCAAAATCTGCCCAACTTCATTTGCCATTTCAAAGCTGTTTCCTCTTTGAAGTAAAGATACTTTCCTCTATGATTATATTATGTTGGCAAACACTGTGCTTCTAAATAACAACTGTAAAGCTAGCAAGGCTTGCCAACTGCAATCATGACAGATAGCTCTGTTTTCCTGAAAAAATTACAGTTTTAGTTAAGGTGAAATTTTCTCTGGAAGCTGGGCTTTTGCAAGCATCAGTCTGCCTGCACTGATGTTTTCTAGGTGCTTTTCAGCTATAGAGCTAATACCTGTGGGCTACAAAAAACAAGCAAGTTTGCAGTCCCTCCTGCCAACTTTTTATTCCTACCCCTAGTTTACTGTTACTGTAAATCCATAAAACCTCTGAAATAACAGTGTTCATTCTACTGCTGAAAATTCAGCAATTGTGTACGAATTGCTGGATGCTGTAATCAGGGAAGACCTGCTAACCAACATGGTGAGGATGGAGCATGGAAATGCTGGGATCTCCCCAGGGGTCACCACCCACTAGTGCTGGAGGCAATGAGCCAGTGTGTTTCACATCGATGAGCACATGCTGCCCATGCCAGGCTTGATGAAGATGCAGAGCGGGCAGAAAGCTCTGCCTCTCCTGGCCTTTATGCACTATGAAATGTTTTTTCTTTCAGTGCTTTGCAGCACAGAAAACATCCCCAGGCCACCTGTCTGGCTTGGGTGCAATGCCAGCATCTACAGGCTGGAAATGTCTGTAAGCAGAGCAGAAAGACATAATAAAGAACACCAGAGCATCCGCCGCTTTTAGGAATCAGCTCTGAAGTTACAACAGCATGGGTTGTCTGCTGGTCTCCAGAGAGTTGGCTGGCTGGTATCAGGCTTACACCAGTCAGGTTATACCTCAGCCTGGCTAACCACAGTTCCTGCCTTTTCAAGGCATAAATTAATTTAGCATGATCCTTCAAGCTTTCAACTTTTAACTTCTTAGTGTGCTACATGAGTGGTTGTACTCTGAAACCAATCTGATTAATTTCAGCACATTAGGTAATAGCCGTCTTGCCTTGCACTTGGAAAAATTTCTAAACTGCTTGTGGTTATTTTCACGTACTGCAGATTATTTCCTACTTCATAGAATAGAATCATAAATGGTTTGGGTTGGAAGTGACCTTAAAGTTCAAACCCGCTGCTCAAAGCCCCATGCTGGCCTTGAACACTACCAGGGATAGGGCAGCCACAGCTTCTCTGGAAAACCTGTGCCAAGGCCTCACCATCCTCACAGAACTTCTTCCTAATGTATAATCTAAGTCTACTCTTTGTCGGTTAAAAGCCATTCCCCCTTGTCCTACCCCTACATACCCTTGTATAAAGTCTCTCTGCAGATTTTCTGTAGCCCCCTTTAGGTATTGGAAGGCTGCTATTAGGTCTCCCCAGTCTTCTCTTCTCCAGGCTGAGCCAGCCCAACTCTCTCAGCCTGTCTCTGTATGGGGGATGCTCCAGTCCCCTGATCATCTTCATGGCCTCCTCTAGGTTCATTCCAACAGGCCCACATCCTTCTTATGTTGGGGGTCCCCAACATACTTCTTAGGACATCCCCCTTTACCTCATATTTTTGTCCTGATTTTAAAAGTTATCTTTCTGTGGAACTTCTCTAGGAAAGCTCTTACTTGAAAATTTTTTTAATCTACTAAAATTCTCATCAGCTGGCAGCTGTTCCTTAGTTTTGAGAGAGCATCAAACTGTAAGGCATAGTGTTAAATTTTTTTTTTTATAACATTTTGCCCTGAAGTGGTAAATTCTTGCAGTAGCATAAGCTTGTATTTAACTTAAATATTGAGTAAAAAAAAAGATTGTGATTTCTTGCCTGAACTGCAGATACTCACTCTTGTTGACATTGCTTCTGCAGATCAGGTCTCATTGCAATTTTGTGTATTTAAAAAGAAAATAAAATTGATCTTTGAGATCTAATGCAGTACCAAAATCAAGCTTGTTCTCCTATTGCCCTTTTTAACCCAGAATAATCAAACACAGGTTTTTACATCAAAGAGAAATTTCTCAGAAGTTCAGTAAATGCTAGCTGCCCCAACCATTACAAAATAGTTAAACAGAGGCACTCTGCTTTCCCTTGTGAAGTAGCACAAGTTTCTAAAATCAAGGAGCAAATAACTTTTAAAACAAAAGGAAGGCTGCCTGCTCTGTTGGACCTTCTCATCTGGGCAGCCAAAGGAATTGTAAGTCCTTCCGGAAAAATGAAAAACACAAAAATCTCTCATATATGTAAATATGCAGATGTGAATAAGGCTTTTCTGGTATAAAACCCTTGCAAAATGAGAAAAAAACGTGTGGAAAATACAAAGCCGTTTCAGTTGGTTTAGTGCTCACATGCTTATTCTTTGTATATGTATTTTCATAAATTTTTATATACTTTTAGTATGAAGCTTGAAAAGATCACAGTGGAAATAAACTTCTGTATCTTATGCTTTCCCTGGATTGCAGGCTTTTTGTATTTGAAAGAGGAAAAAAATGGTTCAAGGAACTTTTTTTTTTTCATATGATACCACTTCCTTATATGAGTATTTAAAGGATGAGCTAGAAGTGCCAAAAATTTTATTGTCCATCAGTAGTCTACCCTTTCTATTAGCCATTATACCTTATGTGTTCTTGTTTGCTTCTAGCAAGCTAATTTTAAATTACAAAACTTTATTTCAGTTCGTTATTTTAATTAAAGTAAACAGCCTGTGATTGCTAGAAGTTTTTGTGTTAGTCTTTTACCCTTTAGGTTGTTCACAAATACCAATTTCCTCAGTATCCTACTGAGGCTGCTCATGGTATTTCAGGGTATGTTTAGTGCTGCACAGGGAAGCAGACAGACTATGGGATAATAAAGGACTGATTTTGACACTGCCTTGCATCAGTCCTAGTAAAACTAATTAAA
The DNA here is from genome assembly GCA_030323915.1 of Brotogeris chrysoptera. NCBI lineage: Eukaryota > Metazoa > Chordata > Aves > Psittaciformes > Psittacidae > Brotogeris > Brotogeris chrysoptera. The sequence continues at coordinate 16,789 of JARCZZ010039836.1, forward strand.
TTCAGAGGCAAAACAGGCTGTCAGCGGGTCTGCATGTTGCAGTTCCCTTAGAGGAGTTGAAGACTCTCTTTTTCGTCAATAACTGCAATACCACCGCAGTTCTAGGAGTAAGTGAATGCAAAATAGTAATGACTAAATTCATCGTCAGAGAAGCCTGGGAGGAAGATGCCTTCAAAGAAACTCAGACACAGCCACAGGTTCTTTATGGAAATGAGGGCATGCAGGGCTGGACTGCAGCACCTGGGGATCTGAGTAGCAGCCAGTGACTGCAGGCGGGCGGATGCCCACTGCAGAACTGCATGTTCTCTGTATCCTCTTCTCTCCTCAAAACTCCTGAAACAAATCTAAGGTCCACCGGACACCCTTCTGTCCCCAGAAATCCACAAAACAACAGTGTGTCACAAAAGGCCCAGAGAAAAGCACATAGCTGTGCCCCTGCTCTGTTGGACCAAATATGTCAGATGGAATGATAGTGGACTAGCACTCTCTCCCAGAATGACTCGCTACACCTCAGAAAAGAAACTGTGGACAGGCTGTGCTGCTTGACCTGTGTCTTGAATTCCACACTTTCTGCTTTTCCTTCCTTTCTTATTGCCATAGAAAAAGAAAATAATCTGTGAAATGTCTATGCTTGACACTTCTGAGATTAATTTTCAGCCCTGTTACACCTCTTCCAGCAACAGTTAAATGTGTGTCCGGGGGTTATTTGTTTATACTTGGGTTTGGTGTTTTATTTTGGTTCCCATTGAACTGTGTTGCAGATTTGCCAATTTCTCTCAATGACATGTATATTCTCTCTGAACATTTTTCTCCAGCCTGTATGACTTGAAAAAATGCCTAATGAAGTAGTCTTCCGTGCCTCTACTCCACATCATAAACACACACATTAGCCTTAGAAGTACCAATTCCCAATTGACATGCAATACCCATCTGCAAGAAGATCCTGCTTCTTTACTAACTGTATAGAAGAGTCATTTCTCATTCCCTGATGAAGCTTTAACCAGGAAAGTGGCACAATGGCTCCATTTAAAATTTCCCTAAACAGCAATAAAATATTATTAATCCCTGCCTCCTCTCTGGTCCCAGATCACTAACAGCCATCATAAACAGAGCAAACTGGGCTATTTGTCTATGCTTCAGTTTATGTAGGAATAATTTTTTTTTATCCTTCAATCAGATCTGCAGACTTTCCATCAGCTGCTTCTTTTATTCTCAACCCACACAAGTCAGTAAAATTATCATCTTTTAAAAGCAAATATTGTACTTCTCATTTTCATTTAAAAAATAAATCAATGCAGTTTGTAACTGATAACCAGATTATGATTGCTTTTAAGATTCTGGTATCTTTCCCATGAGATAATCTGACAGCACAATAGAATGCATCTGTTTATTACAAGGAACATTCACATATTCAATTGTCCTGTTTTAAAAGAGACCATAAATGAGATCTAGGCTTTTAAACAGCTTGGATTACTTTCCTTCCTCTTAATTTCCAGCTGCTTTATTTTTATATGTCTTTCCTCCCTGAGAAGAGTTTTTAAGAATTATTCAAGATTTTTAAATATAAATATATGAAAAAAATATAAATAAAACATATATACACACACACATTCAGAGACATACACCCCTACACACATTACAAACTAAGAAACTTCTTTTTGTGCTTCTTTCACAAAAACTAAAAGGGAGACAGCTTTTTCTCAGCAAAATTCATCTAAAGATGTTCCTGTCTGCATTGTCCCTGTTTCCTTTCTACAACCTTCACCGGAAGTCCCAACACAAGCACTAAATGGCTGCCTCAAGAAACTGTTCTGCAGTCCTCCTGAAAGCAGAGGCAAAAGTATTATTAAAGTAACCATATCCAATAGTGCCCCAGTACTGTTTGCCTCTCAGTGTGGGGCTCTTGTGTTTTCATAATACAAGGAAAATGTTCTTTTCACTCTGGGGCTGGAACTGAAAAGTGTAAGATTTGCCTCACACCCTGGTAAATAGCATTATTATGTTTCATGAGGAGCACAATTACTTCCCAGGTGGCCCTGGAATTACACTTCACTACTAAGAACATGCACTGAAAAAGCAAACCAGAAGATCACTGAGCAAGGAGTGGCAACTGGGGAAAGGCTGGACAAGCTCTGTCCGCGTGCTCATGGGCAGCACTTCACTCTTAGGAATCACAGGCATGAGCCCTCACGAGTGGGAGAAGCAATCCCAAGGAAGAGGCACTCCCTGGGTTGGCAATTAAAACTTTTTAATATTAAGTAAAAACTACCCTGTTTGGTAATTTAAAATGGTCACATTTAATGGTTAAAATCTCAACAAGACAGAGGCAAGTGTTAGCAAGTGGGGAGGCAATATGTCCAGCATCTGTGCCCTAGAGGATGTGTGTGGAGAAAGAGGGTCTCTGCAGAACAGTAGCGGCTCCATGGCCCATCTTGAGTGAGGGTGCAGAGACTTGCACACTAGAGGAGGGCAGCAGCAGCCAGCTTTTCTAAGTGTTTAGGCTGCTCAATGGGGGAAAAAGCAGCCAAAACCAGGCTTAAGTGCCATTACCAACATATAAATAAGCAGCAGGTGTTTTTGTATACCTAGATATGCTGTTTATTTTATGCCAGCATGAAAACATAAATAAGATGAAGCAAATATTACTTGTATTGCCAGATTCAAATCTGTTTAGCATCCTTATTTCAAAAGGCGCCAGTGTTGTGGATGCTGTATTGGAAATCTGGACACAGTATGGAGGAAACAAGCTTAACCACGCTTTATTTCTTTATGTTTTTCAATTTGTGAACCTGTAAGTGGTGTCAGACAAAATAGTCACACACAATCTTCTAATATAACTGCAATGACAAGAAGTTTAAACTCCTCTTATTGACGCATAAACAAAGCCTTATATGATGTTCATTTTTAGGTTTTCATTGATCCTGATTTTTAAGAAGATTTTAAGTGTTCTGAAATTGCTGTCTAAAGCAATCACTGAAATTGCAGTCAGAACCAGGATAGCAACTGCCTAATGCAAAGGAAAATTTCAAGAAACAACAGGACGTTACCATCTAACACCCAGGCATTTCCCAGAGTCCTAGCCTTTACCCCATTTTGGTGCATCCTTCAAATGAGTCTTTCCTGACTGTACCTGAGCATCCTTCAGAGTCCTCCAAAAGCAAAAAACCTGTTTGAGCATGTCCTCTCTCCTGGTCACTAGACTGTGTGGCCAGCATCCACCACCCTTCACCTTCCTCAGGAGGCTCCATCTTGGTGTGACCCTGGGTCACAAACACCACAGCAGGTCTTTGAAGACAGGCAGATACTGCTGTTGAAAAACAATTTGAGCTTCTGGTGGCTGCAATCCCTGAGCACCATAACTGACAGGCTGCAGTCTCCTGTGAAACCAGTCAGGGTATTCTGAGATTTCATGCTGTTATTTGTGAAAACCTAACTGTGCTGTCAACATTTTTCCTGATATTTAGAAACGATAATGGTATGAAAACCTGATGTGTGCTAGTATATTTTAAAATTTTTCCTGTAACTCTTTAAAGCACTGTTTGTTCACTGTACATTTTGGTTTGTCTTAAACCTGAGCAGATTCATTTGCTGAGGATTTCTGTTGTAGAGTTAAGTCTGAAGTGCATTATTTTTAATGTTTTGATGCTACAACATTGCAGTGATGGAGAGACTCAAGTGGTGACCTTATACATGTGATTATCTGCTGCCATGGCCACAGGGAGTCTGAGTGGAGGTATTCACTACCCCCTACACATGGCCCGTGACCTGCTAGTTCCTTGCGCTCCCTGGCAGGGATAAACAAGGTGGCTACATGGTGCTGAACCACGTGCCTTCTGGGCGCAGCATTTTGCGTTAGCAAAGAAACCAAGTGACAAACTCCTGCTTTCACCTGCTAACCTTGCTGGAAAGACATGGTGCTGTAAATAGATAAAGATAGGAAAAAAATATATGGTAAAAACTCTTGATAAGTTTTCTTACTTTCTCCTTTCCTCCCCTGCATTTTATTTTATTTTCATGACTGTAGATATTACTATAACATCTAATCAAAATTAGGTCAATCCCATTACAGTGGGAGCACTGTTTTAATGTCAGAAAAGGCCAGAAAGCCACCCTTCAGAAGGAGAAGATTTCCCTGGAGTGAGAGGCAGCTTTAATGCCAGAGACCGCATGACCCCAGAGTTAAGCCACTTGCATCAACTCACTGTCCAGAAGAGGAGCAGTCAGAGCACACTGTTGTAAAAATTAGTAACTGTATGTATTAAAGCAATCTCAATGCTGCTCCATGGCCAGGTCACCCTCTTTGGTATTAAAACTCAGGGGAAAGCAAAGGCAGTATTGATGCCAGCTTGCCTTCTACATCGCTGCTTGGGACTGCAAGGACACTGGCCCCATGCAAGGCTAGAGGTACTTTATATCCACAGTTTCTCAGAACTGGTTTAATCTGAGAAGGATTAGGGTTAGTTCTGCAGTTTTGGTACTACTTGCTTCTAACAATCTTCTATCATTGTAGACTCGGACCTGCAATGGTTTCTAGCAGAGCCGTTAACCCAAGACAGCTCACATGTGCTGCAGCACATCCCGCTATAGCACTACTGCAAGCCCTGTGCTTGCTGTACTGTGGGCTGGGAAATGCAACTCCCTGAACTGGGTTGTGCAGGTGAAAATGGACATGTGCTCAAGCTCAATTAGCACTGTTATTCTAGCAACTTCCAATACCTTTTTTTCGTGCTGTGTTGGTTATTCTGGCTCCTTAGCAGCATTTTACTGATAGTCAGCAAAGGCAAAACTTCACCCTTCTGTGCTGGCTTTAGCGTACCTAACATTTCATAATGCTCAAATCATGACTCAAAAGCCTGAACTACACTGTGTTTGTAGGATGAATTGATGTAAAATACCATATCAGCACCACAGAAGATGTCCTCATTTTTGTTGTTGTGCCTTTTAGTCTTGTTCTTTTTTTTTATTTTCCTAAAGAAAAGTAGATTTCTGTTGTGAAGTTATAATTATATGCAAATTTTCAATTGGTATACTTGTCTTAACTTCTCTAGTTCTTTCATTAGATTTCATAAATCTTCATAAAACAATGGTGCATACAGTGTCACCAGATTAAGTAAGACTGAATAATTGTGTTAAGTTATATAACCATTTACAATTCAATGGCTGCTTACATAAATGTAAGTAGCAAATGCCCTCTCTCTAAGAACTTTGCATTTATGATATGTCAGAGAAACACTTAGAAGGAAATTAGAGGTTAGCTAAATTACATGCAGCAGAATTTAAAAGTGGTATTATTTGTTAAATTGCCTTAAATTTGCTGGACATGTAATAAAAATAAGCTTACCAAATAATATTCTAAGGTAAAAGGTTATTTTATTAAAAAATATAATGAACTGAAGAGATTGTTTCTGGTGACTGTGCCCTTCAAGATTTTAGAACAAATAAATTTTATTTCCAGACATCATTTATACTTATGAACTGGAAAACAAGCTTGCTTCCTTTTCTGCTCCCAACTGGATTTTCGTTTTTGGAGGAAACCGTTTTTGGTAGAACTACTTGAGAAAAATAGACTAGTCTCTCACCCAAGATCTCTGTGGACGCAAAACAGGATATTTCAGTCAAAAGTCTGTTCATCATTTCAAGCATTTTTTTTTCTGATGCATAATCAGTGCATAGCATTTCAGGATTTTGACATGTTTTAAAATGTTGACAGCATGCACTGCTTGGCATTATTTTTTCTTTGTGGAGCAGAGATGTAAGCATATAATATATGCCAAAGTAGAAGGCAGGTAAGCGATTCAAGGTTAAGAGATGCCATCTCTCTTTATTTCTGAGGCTACAGGAATAGCAAACGGGGATAAGATGATAAGTCCATTTAGACATCAACATTTCATGAGATCAGCTTCAAAGTTAAACCACAAATTTGTTCTTTGCTTTTAAATCTGTCTTTCCTTCCTCATGTTGATGTGCTGATTTTGTAACAGAAAAACTGTTACCCCTTCAGTGAGTTTTACTAAAGCATCTGCATGATACGGTCTTTTCATACTAGTGCAAACATCCAAACTAGAGAAATGTGTAAAATTAGCATCTTGGTTCCAGTTAGTAAAAAATTTAACATTACTTAGCTGAAAGCATGGAGCTAGATTAAAGGACTCATGTAAGACAATATGATTAAACCAGAAATTTAAAAGTTAGGACCACAGAAAGAATTTTGCATCATCTGAGTGTGAGCTTGTTCTTTGCTTTGTGGGCTGCCCACCACTTCCTTCTGACCAGGTGAAAGCAAGAGCTTGGCTCAGCTCTTTCAGACTTCTCTCTTTTACCAGAATAGAATAATTCTATCACCACAATGCCATAAGGCAATTTACAGTAGTATAATAGACGTTATCAGCTCAGACTATTGTCCATAAGACATTTTGATCATTAGAGCTATTTGAAATAAAAGCTTCATTCCTGTACTCTTGACTTGGTCTAGAATTGGAGATGAGAGTCTAAGCCATTTGGTAGGAACTGTGGCCAAATCCCTGAGATACCAAATACTCAATTTCCCATTGAAATTAGTGGTAGATTAGGTGCTGTTGATTAAATCTGTTCCCCATCTTCCTTTGAAGATCTTGGTCTTGCCAGTGAAACACTGTATAATACGTTTCTGTGTGTGGCATACATACACACAAGTGTGTATGAGTATGCTATCAGGTTAACTATGCAGTGCTGTCCGGGGACTAGTCCCACTCCTCCTCACCATTGCAAGCAAGCAATAGCCGTTCTTTATACTGAACATGAATTTGGAACACCCATGCATAAGTGATTCTTGCAATATGTTATAATCTGTTCCTTTTTGTATGGTGTAATGTTTCCCAAGATATTACTATATTATTCTATTGTATTCTTGAACACAAAATACTGAACATGCCACTTGTAAATATAGCAATGCAACCTGATGTGCTGAACAGTTACGTGCTCTTTCTATCACTGCTGCCTGTGCTCCAGCTGTAGCAATGACAGGGCTTTAGCTCTCTTGCTGCAAGCAGATATTATTCTGCTTTTCCCCCTTAGTTTTATCTTAGCCCATTTCACTTTTGCAGGTTACAGCTTCTCCATCTTCTGATTAGTTCTCTTGCTATTAAGTAACTTCCATTTAAGACAGGGAATAGCCCATTGCAGATAACTGTGCATAGCACTGTTATTAAGTCCTCTGCAGCAGGAAGACTTAGGTCATACATTGGCCCTTTTCAGTCCAAATGTCATTTCCAAGAATAATTTCCCCTGGTTGCTTAGCAATTTCTCTTAATCTTTCCTTTCTCTCATTCATATCAATATCCAGTCTCCCAGCCACATCACTAAGTGAAAGCATGCTGCCTCTGGCTTGCTGTTTACAGTGTCCTGGTAAAACAGTCAGAAACTCACTGATTTCATTGTTTTGCTCCCCATTATAGTTGCTTTTATGGTTGGTTTCCCCAAGGAATGCATCAGGCATGAGATCTGCAGGCGTCAAGGAAAGAGATCTATTGCTGCCTTTATGCACTGGGGCACAGGGATGTTAGTCGGATCAGTTTTGCAGTCCTTGAGGAGCCCCAGGCTGGGCAGAGGTTGCCTCTTGCTCCATTTGTAGGTAAGCACCTAAGGAAATCTTCACACCAGCATGTAGGGATAGAATTCAAGATCCTAAAGAGTTCCTGAGCTTTTTATTTTTCTTTCCTTTCATTTTTCTTTTCTTCGGTATCTTTGTCTGAAGCTGGCAGAACAGCAGCACCGCTCAGAAGGAAGATGCTCAGGGTTTAGAGGAGTAACAGCATCACGTGTACATGATCCATTTCCGTGAAAGGAGATGCAAGCTGTCAGTTAAAATACACAGCAAAGTCTTACATGATTGAAATGTAATTTTGTGTCCACAGTGTAATTTTGGGCCCTTGCTGGTTTATACTCATTTATGCACAATTCTTTTCCTTTCTCTTCTATGCTGATCAAGATCATGCCTCGCAGTTAATGCTGAAGTATCACTGCTTACACAATAAACATGGGTCTAAGTTTTCCTCATACATCCAGTTGCAGCTCAGAATTCAATGCAAGTGGTACTGTATTTACTTAAAAGAAGCAGTTATTCAAGTTCCTCCCTCTGAAGGAAATATTTTCTCTGGACGGTATTTAACAGTCATTGACCAAATATATGAACATCCAGTATTTCTCATCCCTATGATTGTACTGGTAAGAACAAAATAATAAGAACAAAGTATCACTATAATCTCAAATGGTCTAATTTTTAACTCTGCTAGCATTTCTGTGTTTGCTTTTGCATAAATAACAAAGATATGCTCTGCAGTTTTGTGGTAACCCCACTGGTACCTTGTGTTTCTCAAACTGCAGGAAAGAAAGGTTATCTTCTCGTTCTCAGCCATACCACTGAGGAAACTTCAACCAAGACCTTTATCAGTTGGAAAGTGTCCTTCACAAAACTAGGCAGATATCAATGTCAGTCCAGATCAAATGACCCTTTCAATAAGCAACTAATTGAAATGTCAAAATAAAGTCACTTTAAGTTCTTGGTGATATTCAGGACTTCCCACAAGACTGGACAAACCTACTCTTTTCCTACTCCGGTATCATCCTCATGTACAGTGCAGGCTGGAGTCTGCTCTCCAAAAGTGAGAAATAGAAACATTTTTCAATGTGGCTGGGGACAGCAGATGGTTACTGGGTTGTTGGCAAGTCAAATGCCAATAAATCTGTCTGTGAAGAAGTAAAACTCAGCTTAACAGGACATAACCTGATAGTCATCCTTATAGCATGAAGCAAGCATCAACCGAGAGGAGTTTTTCACCTATATCAAGATTATAAATAACAGTTGTCAATGTCATGATTGTCATGTCAATGTCATGTCAATGTCATGACCATTCCTTTCAGTGGCACAAGAACAAAAGGATAGTTTGTGCTACCTTTTTTTTGGAGGAGAAAAGCACAAATCCTCACTTTTTTTACTTGAACTGCAGTAATTTGATAGAATTATGAAGACATCCAGAAAACTGCTACTAATGATGGTACACCCTGGAACCAATATCATATCAAACAAAGCTAGACGGATACGAGAAAAAAACTTATATCCATTTCTTCTGTCCCCAAGAGTGAGAAGGGAAAAGGGTAAAAATAATGGAGACACATCATTATTTGTAGTAGTGGAGAGAAATGGGTTTTCTTTTTGCAGATCCTTAAACAGAAGAGTTTTTTGAAAGACAGGGTGACCAAGTATCTTCTGTGTCACAGCAAGAATTATTGGGAATGGAGGCAAGCACAGCAGTAAAGAAAGTAGTACTTTAAAAAATAGAAGGAATTATGCAAAGGAGACAAATATAACACAGGCATTAACTCAGCAAATCATGACCAAATTGACCTAAAATGACGGAAAAAGTGAAAAGAAATATCATCCAAATTGCTAGAACTTGCAGTAAGAAGCAAAAAGAGTTGGAAATTTCTCATTTACAAGATGACATTTAATATAACTGGCATTACAGAAATCTAGTGGGAGGAATTGCATACTGGAATGTTCAAAACATTGCTTTTAACCTGGTTAAGAGAAATAAAGCAGGTATAACGTAGGTAGAAGAATTGCAACATGTGTCACAGGCACCATTACTCCCCTTAGGGACTTGAAGACCAGAATAATAATAATAATAATAATAACAACAACAATAATAACTGGACTGGACAGCAGCTTGAAAACTGGTTATACCATCTATGAGTTGGTTTACTTTTCTGGTTTTTAGCTCCTTTTTTCCATATTTGAAACGTACGAGTATCTTGAACACAATAGACCAATTAGAAGATTATATATGTGGACAATAAGACTGGTCTGAGTCAGTTTGCTGTTCTGAAATTTGCATTTTTGACACGGATGCTGCCTGGCATGATGCTAGATCTTATCCTTATCTGTGCATCTATTCAGACTGCTAACTGCTGTTTCTGTGGGGTCTTTTTAAACTTTCTTTTAATGTTCACAAATTTTAACTTAACATTAAAACATAATTGAACAAAGTTGATTTTTTTCTAAAAGTTTCATTATTTACCTTCCCACATAGTATTCTGTTGAGGTCTAAATGCTTTACCTCCTCCAGTTTTTAAATCCTGTAAAATTCATGGATCATCATCTGTACTGATAAAAAGGAGATAGTTCTTTTCTTGTATGTGAGGAAAGTTTTAGACAACTTCATCTGAAAGAAAAGATCAGACAAAAGAGAAGGAATAAGAATAAATTAGTTCTTTAAGAAAAGTTTTAGATGGTCAAAAATCTACAGTCAAGGCAGAGAACTTTTTTTGAGGGAAAGTTCCTATTGGATAAATGAAGGCCAGCTAGATAATAGATATCTAATAAGGAAACAAGGAGGAATAGGTAAAGTGAATACGATGTCTAGCTCAGAGTGTAATAGGAAGGTGTAATAAGACAAGTTAATGATGTTAGATAAAAACCCATTGCAGGCAGGGCAAAGAATAAAGCAAATTCCTCTTTTTAAGAAGTGTTTTAAGAAAAAAAAAAGGAAAGAAAGAAAGAAAGATAGTCACCCAATTTTTTAACAACTCTTTCTACCTCATCAGTAGCAGCTTTTCTATAATCATCTACTGCTTTACATCTGGCAAAAGGTAAGATGAGGTACTAGATGAAGTATTTTCATGACAATGGTGAAATGACTCCCACGCCACCAGTAACCAAAGAAGCACACCAAGCTATTGGTAGGGGAAAAACTCTTGAATCAGAAGGGCCAGATAACTTTTTCACAAGTCACGAAACAAATTTTCTAAAGAAGAGTCTAGACAGTTGATTTCCTCTATTAAAATTAATTTTAGGAGGAGCAAGAGAAAATACCTGCTGAAAGAGTTGCAACATTGCCCATACTTCAGTAGGAATAAACAGAATGACAGATGGTGGCTTAATTTGATAGCAATCTCAGACAAAATAGTGTAAAATCAAACAATCAATTGTAGGCGATTCAACCCACAGAAAATGAGCCATCTCTATATCTGCCATGGCAACACATTTAGCCGCTGCTGCTCTTTATTCTGCCAAAACATATATCGATGGGTTTTGCTCTGCAGGCAAGAAGATACAGCTAATCTCAAAGGTTAAGGACTTTTTGACCTAATCCCCAGCTTTCTGCCTTTTCTGTGATCCTTGTCATCCTTCATTTTTCCTGACTCAATGTTCTTTGGTTGTTGCTGGAGGATCATCTTACTCAGTAAACCTTTGTTAGCTGCTCTTAGGTAGAGTCTATCTAATCTGTCATAGGATATAATTGATAAATAATTAGAGGAAGACAATAATTAACTCGAGTCAATGTGATTTTATGGAAAACAAGTCTTGCCAGTCTGTTGATTAAAATTTGAGTGGTTGAAGGTGACAGACTTGAAGTCTTGAATGGTGTTGATATTGTTCTTCACAAAGTCATGATTGAAAAATGAGTGCTCTAAAATATCTTCAAAGCACATGAACTGGCTAATGAGTTGGAATGTTTCTTACAAGATAATAGGGAAAAATGTTGCCTGAAATATGAAAAACCATCATCAGCTATAGTTTCTAGAACTCCAGTGCACAGCAGCTTGCTTATAACCTAAGCAATGAGCTAAAACGTGAAACAAATTCAGTTATGTAGAAAGTCTTCACATTAGCAGCAGAAGACTGTAAATGGGACAATGCATTGAGAAGTCGGTAGAGAGCAGATATACACAGCAGAATCCTCAACAAGATAAATCCCAGAGCAACCACCAGGTCATAACAGCAGCTGCAAGAAGGTAAGTTCACACTGCATGGCGCTTTCTCCAGCCCCATCTTGAAAAGCTCCAAGAACACAGACCCTATGTGTCTCTTCACAGTCTGCTTCACCCTGGACTGTTCCCACATGGAAAAAGGTTTCCCTTTATATATATAGTGGGCTGTTTCTGTTTCATCTTAGACCCTCAGTCTCTTGTCTGCTGCCTTGCAGTCCTGTGGAAAGCCTGGCTTCATCTTCTTAGTGACCTGTCTGTAGGCAGAAGAAGGTTTCTCTGAGGTGTCCCCAGAGCCTTCCCTTCTTCAGGCAGAAGTAGCCCTGCCTCTAAGGCTACCCTGTTACCCTTGGAGGGAAGATGCTCCAGCTCCTAAGTACCCTGACTGCCCTAGGCTGGACTCACTCTACCAAATCAACCTTTTGTTCAGGTTTTGCTATACAATAAAAGGCTACAAAGGTGCTTCCATTAATATTCCAGCAGAGATTTGTAAGTAAAATAAACTACTGATTTAATGGTATTAGGAGAAAGACGTTTTTGTTCCTTACTTATACAAATCCATATCAGCTCCATTGTAGGAAGCTTTATACTGGGATTGGACTAGATCTCCAGGGGTCCCTTCCAAACTCAACCATTCAATGATTCTGTGACCTGTATCTTAAAAAGGACCCTTTTCATGATGAAGAAGATCAGGCTGTTACTGATTGGGGATTAAGACAATTTTTGGCTGGATTTAGTTCTCGCTGCTGCTTCTGGACTCATCAAACTTCCACAGAGGAATGGGAAGGATCTGTTTTCTATCTTCAGAAGTTAATCTGTTAACCTGGGCCAAGTACTGCTGGGAAAAAAATCCAATCCAAACCAAACCCAAACACAAAACAGAAGACTAAACCAAAACACACCAAAACAAAGCCAAGCCCCTATCTGTAAGTATTCATTTAATATTTTACAATAACTTTACCTGACTACAATGAGGTCTCTTTGTATTTGTTTCTGTAAATATTCTGTTCAATGAATTTACTCTGTGAGCTGACTTGAAAAGCACTAATATTAAGCTGTTTTGAGTTCCAAAGTCGTTGACTTGGCAACTTACATTTAAATGTCATGCAACATATGCATTAAATTAAAACAAACCAAGAATTACAGTTTGGGTTTTGGTTTTTTGTTTTTGTTTTGTTTTTTTTGAAAACTAGCTACTCTTCAAAGGAGTTATTAAAACAAATAATTGAATGTAAATAGTAATTCAATTGTAAATATTAAATCAAATATCACTCCATTTCTGGACATCAGAAAGTGTAAATATTTGTTGTTCAGATTACATGATTACACTCTTCTCCAAGTCACATATGCAAATGTCTGTCTCTGAAATATCCGTTTCCCTCATTCATCTCTACATTTTATACCCAATCCAAACACTGTTCCCACTGTAAATTGCTTCTTAAAAATTTGCTTCAGATTAAAATAATCAATAATCATCACCATGTTTTGTTTTGCAGTGTTGGAAACAGCAGAAACGTGTCAGTAGAGATGTTAAGTTCCCAGAATACATCCTCTTAAATGAGAATCAGACTCATACAGAATGAATAAACCGTGATGATGCAATGCACATTGTTCTCAGAGAAAGCAGTTCTCTTCCACTTTGAAAGGAGCTTTATTAGCTAATTACATAGTAATAATCAGAACATGCTGATCCTAGGGATTAATGACCAGAAGGTTGTGATTGTTTCTGTGCACACCTTGGCACATTAGCTCCCAGCAAGCCCCTAGTTTTTCATCCTCAGGAAATTGCATTGTCCTTATTGGCATATTAAGATGCATATGAAATTAGAGCCTTCAGGCTTATGGATAGCCTAATTTTATCGTCTAGTATATGAATAACTAGTATGTACAGCAAAGGCAATGAATATCATGTATATCAAATTAATTGGGAATAATCCCTGAACCTTCTAGTAGCTTTGTAATCACCACAGATTTTCCAGTAGCAACTTGGCTGATTTCATTTTGCACTACTGTGCTTGCTATCAGTACCAACACATTCACATTACCGCAAGTTATTTTTATTTTTTTTAACATAAGTATATATGTAATTTGACAATTTTGGAGCTTACTGATTTCAAAATAGTAATTGCAGTCATTCACAAAATTACAAAAACTTTGAAGAAGGGAAGGGAAGGAAAGGAGTGAGTTGATTTTTTTCCTGCTTCAAGCAGGGCTTGCCAGCTCCTGTTAATAGCAGTGAGAACCACGACTCCAAAGCAGTACAATGGCAAGTCCTCACAGCCAACAGCCCTCTTTCCTAAGGGAGACAACCATTAGAAGAGGGCACAGCTTATTTCTCATGAATATGTTCTTCCATCAACATAATTTTTCACAACATAAAATATAACTGCTTTATTATATCCCACCTAGACTAAGTAATTTCTTACAGTGCGATTTTCTAAGACAAAATAAAAGGACCTGAACACCTCCCCAGACTTGAGCCACACTGCTAGGGCTGCTACACTAGATCTAACTGCAAATTAGATCTAACAGGTTTGTTTTCTGATAAGCAGGGTGAAGGGCTGGCTTCTTCAGCTCAGCAGTTTCTTCGGCATTAGCTATTATTTGAGGTTTAACCAGGGCATGGACTGTTACTGGCATAAATGATTTGATCACATTTGTAAGCATGGCATGACGCCACCTTCATAACTTTTCAGAAAAGCACAAGTGGAACATGTGCTCTGGACTTGTGTTACTATGTAGAAAAAATGGTCTTCTTATTTAAGCAAGAAGCAGTATCAAAACATCAAATATGCCTTCTAAAGAAAACGAGGTTGAGTGAAAAAGAAGGGAAAGCTCAAACTTTTAATCCAGAATAGAAATATTATAATGAGCAATTTTATGGTCACTTTCACCCAAGCTGCTCCAAGGGCTTTGATTAAACATATCTTGAATTCTTCATTTGTTCACCATTTGTAATTTTAGAAAACAATCTTTTATATTTATGTGTTAAGTTTGATTTTGTCAAAGTAGGACCATAAATTCAAAAGCAAATGGTATTTCCCCATCATAATTTTACCCCAGTCCCTTGTGATTAACATGATCTCATTTTATATGGATAAAAAACAAAAGCAGTATTTAAAGCCATCATTTAATAGGTGAAATATTAGGTGAATAATAATAGGTGAATAGGAAGGTCTAGAAAGATTTAAAAAATGGGCAGAAGTGGCCTAGACGTAAAGCCTGGGGACAACACCTTCTTCACAGCTCACCCCACCTTCCGCTTACTTGGACCATTCACTTGCCCTGCTCTGGGGTGTGCATAAATACATTTTTGGAGGAGGTTAAGTGTCTTGTGCATTTTTTTTAGCATGCATTAGAATCATAGAAAAATTTGGGTTGGAAAGGACATTAAAGATCATGTAGTACCATTCTCCCTGACCTTGTATATGCTTTAGTGCCAGTCTCTGCTCTGAGAGAAAAATATGCTCTTTATTTCATAGTCAGGCTGATGCTCAGCTCACTCTCCTCTTTCTACAAGGATACTCAACTGAAGATGCTCTGTGCATGTAAATGGGAGGCAACCAAAAAACCATGCCAGAAATATTATCCTCCCTTGAACATGGAGCTTTCTGGAGGATGGAGAAGTCCCTAAAGCAGAGTGTTCATCATTATTCCAGCAATGATTTGAAGATGATGAGGAGGATTTGTAACTCTGTTCTGAAATCAAGGAGGATGAAACACAGTTAGCAAAGCACAGATGTGAATTACTTGCATTGGCTGTCATTGTTTATGAGGCATGTAGCTGCATGCTGTACAGTTTCAGGATTCCTATAGCATTCATGCTATGACAGAGGGAAAAAGGAGTTGTGAGAGTCTATACTAGAAGTTACAGGAGTGTGGATCAGTAGAGAGATCTCCTTGCTGGAAAAAAAGTCTCTGGACCACCTGCAAGCTTCTTGACCAAAACAAAAAATGTGAGCACAGTGCTGTAGCTTCAGGGTGCTCGAAGTGTTGATGAGAGAAGTTGAGCTTTGAAGTGTTTCCTAATACTGCTACAGAACTCTTAATGCTCATGTATTTCTTGGCTGGGTAAAACTTCCATCAATTGCTCTCTGCCAGCCAGTTCAGATTTTCCAAGATTTGGAGTTTCTGCAAAAAGAAGGAAAGGAAGGAAACCCATTGCTGTCTCTACAGCAGTATGGTTTGAAAGTCTTTTCTCTCAAGCTCCCTGAGGACGAACAATGTGAGGGAGGAAACAAAGGGAAAAAAAGAGTCTGGGTAACTCACTAATATACAGGTGTACATAGCCAGAAGTATCTGCCTAACCAAGATCCAAAGAGATGTATGCAGCGTTCTACAATTCTTCGTGTAAGGTCTTTTGCAACCCTTGATATCAAAGTCTTGCCAGAAGCCTCTCAAAGCATCTGCTTATGGGGCCTGCATTTTAAGGCCAGCAGCAAATTGCTTGTGACACCAGCAAACCCTCATCCAAAGACAAGGGCAAGGACCCTGAAGAGGAGGACTCCTGCAGACCAAGCTGTCACTACAGCAGGGATGACAACCTGGCTCTGGGCAGTGGCAGGAGGTCATTTGCACAGCTGTATGCCGTGACAATTACAGGTTTGAAGATGGTAGGTCAGTTGCAGCTTTCCACAGAGGTGTTGGTAGCCTTAGTCACCTGAGCCATATAACCTCCTTGCTATGAGTAAACTGAGATTCAGTGCATCGTGAACAGCCTTCTGGGTTTCTGTTTGAGAGGGAAAGTCTAAATTTCAGTAAAGCCATTTCTTGTATTTTGTTACCTTTAAACAAAAATCACTCTTATTTAGAAACAAAAGAACCCCTGAAAGCATACTGACAGCCAGGACTAATTACCTGTGTATCACACAGAGCTGTTGTAGTAAGGATCTGTGTTATATAGTTGTGCCTGAGAGAGATATTATTTATGAACCTCTTACAATGACAACATAGAAAGATGTCAAAGAGTTTTCAGCTGTGCTTAGTTTAAGTCTGAATGAGCTTTCTGCAGGGATTATAATCTCCTATTTCTTTTTTTTTATACTTTTAATATACTCATCACAAAACAATGAAGAAATGTGTGGCCATTAAAGAAGTAGAGCTGGGTTTGATATGATGTCATCAGAATTTGTAGTATTTCATCAGTGTATCAGTATGCTAATTTATCTGGTAGTAAATATTCTTGCTTGGAAATGCTCAGTTTATGTTTTTCCAGCAATGTACTCTTTCAAGTAGTTCAAGGAAAAGATCATTTATCTGAACTGTCCTTTTCTAGGTGATAGTTCTTCTGTTTCTGAGGTTTAATCCTCAGCAAAAGATAAGGGACAGACTTCTGATTGTGTTTAGATAATCTCAGCATGAGATAACACTTATATAAATAAAAAAGTACTATCTGGTTTTTGGCTAGATAAAAAAGTGTAGAGCTTCCTAGAACTGTGGAGGTCAAAATGTGAATAAAGGCTCCTTTTACCGCTTGCTGAAATACAACCATTGGTAAACACAAGCCATCTTTGTCATAGGCTAAGAATAATAAGAATGGATGGCAGACATCTCCTCCTTAGAGATATGATGACACAAAGTCTGTCAGGTGAGGATGCTAGCAAGTGGAACAAAGTACCAAGATACATTGATGTCCAGCCATCACTTGGTCTCTCCATATCAAAAACAGGTATCTATCTGGAAGGTAAATCATAGATCAATGACCAGGATGAATCTTTATAGCACATGGCATGTTGGTCAGAAGAAATAACTAGAGATATCTTTCAGTCTTAATATCTATTATTCAGGTGATCAGAGCAGTGGATGAAAGATTGCGCATTCAGTAAGAACCACAGGCAGGAGCTAAGATAGGCAGGAGATACAATCTCCTGACCTTCCAGTGGGCAAACAATTTCTCCTTAAAGCAAGCCACAATGTATTCTATAAGAAGGCACATAGCTTCTTTATTTCACCCTTATGTGGTGGAGCTTTTTTCACTAGGAAACTTTCTATTTCATTCCTTGCTTTTATTGTTCTTGGTTTTTTATGAGACAAGGGATAGGAAGAGTACATGACTTTCTTTTGTAGCTCATGATTTTATGTCCTACATCTAAAAATGAAATGTAGCATGAAATTTACTTTTAGTTCTAATGTGAAATTGGATCAAGTAAAAGCAATTTCTGTACATGGAAAGATCCTTAAAAATAGCTGAAAAAGGTCTCCAGTTAAAAAAAAAGAAAAAAAAAAACCAACAAAACCCAATGATCTGATTTGTACCTTGGTTCAAAATTAAGTATCTAAGAATGATGATATTGAATTACAGATGGATCATCATATCAAGCAACATAATTATGAGATTTTTCTTTTTGCCCTAACTTATTGTTCAAATCCTGGCTCTCTCTGGACTCAATAAAAAACACCAGTCTCTATGCAGCTGCAGCTGAAGGAACTTCAGCTACAAAACATTGGCTCTGATAATAGCAACTAGGACAATAGTTTTCATTTTAATAACAATGTTCAGTGACTCGTAATAAAAAGTCCTCAAGAAACATAGGCCTGGAATTCTTGGATTTTTATTTTATTTATTTTTATGAATTATTCTCCCATTTGAATGTGGCTGTAGAGTTCAGAAATCTGTGGGGGAAAAAATCATATGATTACTTTAGCTATTATTCAAACTCAAGCTAAAAGGACAGATGAGCTGCCTGTGAGGTTGCAGCAAAGTAGGAAGGAAGCACAAGGGCTCATAGGCTCTTCCCCAGTGGCTTCCCTTTGTGCTTTGTCCTTCTGCAAAAGCTCAGTGACAAACACAGGAGCTACCATAGCGCTGCCCAGCTCCCCACATGCAGAATGCTACCATAGCACTGCCCAGCTCCCCACATGCAGAAGCATACACTCTGCCATAGCCCCAAGGTATAAAACAGCCCCAGCAGGGGGGAGTGTGACCCATTTGGTGCAACGGAAAATGCTCCTGCAATCGTTGCTGAGAAGATGCTTTTTATAGAACTCAGCAAATAAAACAGCTCAGAGACCGAACTGGTCCTTAGAAGTCCTCCAAAATACCCTTTTCCCAGTGAACATTAAATAGCAGAAATACACATAGGCTCTCAGAATGAGCAAAATGCAAGTGCTTTCATGCATCCATAATGCTGGTATCCCTGTGCATAGGGAAAATGAGCCCTCTTGGAGAACAACTTTTTTCTCTGCATTTCACATTGCCTTGCAAGGTATCTAAAAATACTGTTGAATCACGTTGTTTTGAATAAATAAACATAGTTCCAGTTTGCAATTAGTATAAAGCAGAATGATAAAATATAATGAAAAATTTGACCTTCCCTAGGCCATAAATAACATTTTTCTAACACAGCATTGAAGAGTGGTTTGTCTGTACAAGAGCAATGCAGGATGAACTGCAAATAGCAAGAGCTTTTATACATCAATAAATTAAAATTGTCTAGGTGGAAATTATACACAGACGTGCAGAAATTATACATGGCATATGCAGAGATTTCACTGAGAAAATTACTCTCAAGCTGTTCATCTGAAGCTGTAATGGTCAAATGACCAAACTCTCAAGCAATTACTCAGGTCCTTGGCTTCACCTGCTCAGGAAACCCTAGTACAGGAAAGGGATTAGCCACAAGTAACAGTTTAGGCAGGTGCAGGATAAGCTCCCAGACAGAAAAGCTCCTATTGTTTTGAGGAAGACTGTTGCCATGGTTTCTACAAAAATATTCCAGGTAACACCGAACCACTTGCTCATGCTATTTCAGTGCTATTCCCCCTGCAATGGCAAAGGTGCAACAAAAATCCTTGCCCCAGCATCCGGGTCTTTCAACCAGATACAGTGCAGCACTGGAGCCCCAAAACTATCAATTTGCCATTCCAAGATGTAGAATCACCAGTTTAGACCCTGTGACTCTTTACTTATCTGCCACAGTGGTTCATCAGCACCCTGTGTCCCTGCTGTCATTTGGAAAGACCCTGCGGACCCCAAGGGTGTGTCCAGATCCCCATAGCAAGGGTTTCCACAGAAAACCTCATCAAAAAGGATCTGAGCCCACAGGCACCTTCCTTAGTGCCCAAACCACCAACTATGGGCTCTCCTGGAGCAAAACTCTGTAAGCACCACTTTGCAAGGGATAATGAATTCTCCTGAGGATGGAGAGGAGGTGAACATGACTGTACACAGAAGTGCAGTCAGATCTCCCATCCATCAGGCTATAAGTTTACCTCATCCAGTGACTAACATTAAACGATATTATTACAAAATCTAGAAAATGAATCGCTAACATAATCTGATTTCTAAATGCAATGGCATATGTTGAAAGCCATTTATCTGCAGTATGAATGGATGAGAACTGGAGCAGGCACACAGTGAGATGGTAAAAGTGGCTGGCCAGTCCCTGCAAGGGCATGAAACATCCTGGAAGAGTTAATCATGGCAAAGAGTGGTGGGATTTTTCTCAGTATGAATAAACTAAATACCAGAAAGAAGAATTATTAAGGCCAAAAGGTGTGCTTGGCACCACAGCAAAAGGTGCACACTGCCACTAATTGTAGCAGGCTGGAAGATAGATGAAAGTCCCTAGGCACTAGAGGCTCTGGAGCAGTACCTCAGCCTCTAAGGTGGGCAAGACGAGGTGCTGAAGTGGGGCTTGACAGACATGCGACTGGGAAAACAAGAAGTGACAGACAGGGATAGTGGGAGACCTCATAACAGCCTTCCAACATCTGATGGGGGCCTACAGGGGTGCTGGATAAGGACTTTCATCAGGGATTGTAGGGATAGGAGAAGAGGTAACGGCTTTAAAGTTAAACAAGGGAAGTTCAGGTTAGATATAAGGAAGAAGTTCTTTACTGTGAGGGTGGTGAGGCACTGGAATGGGTTGCCCAAAGAAGTGGTAAATGCTCCACCCCTGGCAGTGTTCAAGGCCAGGTTGGACAGAGCTTTGGGTGGCATGGTTTAGTGTGAGGCATCCCTGTCCATGGCCAGGGGTTGGACCTAGATGACTGTAAGGTCCTTGCCAACCAAAACCATTCTATGATTCTATGAGACTAGACTTGATGGCTTAGGAAGGCTTGGATCCTATTTTCATATCTGCAGGCAGAAAATCTCAGTCTCAAATTTATGTTTTTTCCACAGCCCTGGTGCCAGATAACATCTGTGAACAGTGCTTTCAACTTTGATACCCCAATAAGAGGTTCATTCTGATTCTCATGAATGACCCAGCCTTGGTTTCACATCTTCTTGTTATTGCCGCCACAACAGTAGCAGCATAACATTAATAGGACTTGGAACTCAGAAATATTCTATTCTAAATAAAAATATTTCTAAAGTAAAATGCTCTTCTGCAACTGTGTTTCCCTCTGAAGATATTACAGAATGGCGCATGTCTTGCTGAAGTATTATGGAAACCCTCCAGATACTACAGTGACAGGAATTTTGTAAAAACCTATATAAAATCTGTGAAATCCTGATTAGATAGGTGTACACAGAAGGGAGAATTAAAGTTAACACCTCTGCAGAGGCACACTATGAACTACTTTATGTAGTGGCTCCTAAAGTTTATTCTCTGTTATAAATCTAAATGTAATGAAGCAAATAGCAATCTCTGTTCAGATCATCTGGGAAAAGACTGTTTAATGTCATTAATATTGTATAAGAATGAATTACAAGCCCACTGTTTCTTGCATAAAACAGATAAACTCTGTAGACTCAAGGGCTTTTTGAAATATTTTTGCAGCCATATCATTTGGACAGCCCATAAGCCTCTCACAGCACCATCTTCACAGCCTGCTTTGGCCTGGCAGTGGGTACCATGTGGTTTTTGCTAAATTCACAAAGAATCAGGCTGTTCAATGAAACAAAAACCCCCAGATATTTATAGTAAGTGCCTTTGTGCATGACTTGTGTATAAGAGACTAAACAGCCATGAACACTAGGTGATTTTGAAGAATAATCTAGCAACATCAGGCTGCATACACTGCCTAGATAGTCGAGAAAAGCCTTCATTTTACACTGGTGGCTCCAAAGTATTTGAGTGATGACACTGATCTTATTCTTCACAGTATGACTGCTGAATGTTCTGAGTAGAAAAAGGGAATTGCATTTTAAGAGTTACAAGCGTGTGCATCTTAGCTCGTAGGTTGAAAGTGAAAGGCTATCCTCAAAGGACAAGGCAGTTACTCTCTGTGCAGGGAGTGAATTTGCAGGATCCTATAAACTGGGAAGAGTGACAAAAATATTTGTAACAATCCAGACTGATTTGATTTTGTTTATGGACAATGGCAAAGCTCTACAGAAAAACCTTACCTGGCCCAGCAAGTTTAGTATTTTAAGATTCAAAACCCCCATGCACACTTGGAAATGACTGCATGCCCCCACAGGGGACACTGATGTGACAGACCCACATGCATCTTAGGTGGCAGGTTATGAAAAGGGTGTTTTTTAACAATCTGTGGTCACAATTTCTATGGAGACTCTTACCTGTAAAGAGCCCCTAAACAATGCACCAGGCTCCCATGGCTAGCATTAGAGATGGATCTATGCACATCTATGACTGTAGATAATTGTTAGGGTGGTGAGGCACTGGAATGGGTTGCCCAGGGAAGTTGTAAATGCTCCATCCCTGGTGGTGCTCAAGGCCAGGTTGGACAGAGCCTTGCGTGACACGGTTTAGTGTGAGGTGTCCCTGTCC
>JARCZZ010039838.1:0-13303 GCA_030323915.1 Brotogeris chrysoptera
TCCCAGGCCCAAAATCAAAAACACAGTGCTGCACCAGCTACCAAGAAGGAGAAAAACAACTGCTGCTGCTGAACCCATGACATTAATCAGCAGGAAGAAGGCTTTGTCTGATGAACATGAATTTAACCTAATGGCTGTATGGATGATTTGGTGTAGCTCTAATTCTCCTATTCATTTCCTGAGCAGTATCTTAAAAAAAAAAATCCCCATATTCTGAAAGTAAAAATCAGAGCTTGAGTTTAATATTATTATTATTTAAGATAAACCAGTAACTTTTACAGCCTTGCCCTGTGATTCCGTGAAATGGGACTAATTTCTTAGCAGCACTGGACTTGCTCTGTCAGTTCAATAAAAGTAATGTGGAGAATTTCAGTCTATTACTTTTAAATTAACTCAACCCATATGACTCTTCCTAATACACTGCCACCTTGTGAAAAACAGGCTTGTGTTTTATTGATTCATGTGATAGATGAGATTATTAAGTGTTCCTGGCAAACAGCACCCAAAACAACACAAGGCTCTTAGGCACGCCAGGACCAGTGAACTAACTATGCTGAGACAAAAGAGGTTATTTTACTCATATGTTGTAAAGTGGAAAAAAGTATTAAATTAACTTTATAGCTTAAAACACCACCACCTTTTCTTCATCTCCCCACACCCTGGCTGATGCATTTTTCTTGCCATATTTTAAATCTGTTTCTGAAAAGCAGAATTTGAGAAGGTCAGTGGGGAGTAAATAAGAAAGAAACCAAAGCAGGAAAAACCTCAAGCCAGTGAAAATATAGAAGGAAATGAAAAGAAGCCCTTGTAACATAGCACACCTGATATTTCAGTGCGTGTAATAGCCCTGTTTCCCAAAAAGGGAAGTCTAATAGCGGGTACTGCCCCTTCAGAGATGAAAACTTCTTGGAAAGGTTGCTTGTTAAGATTTCACTTCGTGAAAAATGAGGCCTGGGGAAGCTGGTGTGATGATCCTTTGAGGACGTTTAAGAATAATTGTAACAATAATGCATTAAAATGTCACAAGGGGGAATGATTAATTGGAATTGCCTTCATTTTTCTCCTCCATTTGCTTGCATTCTTGTCCTCAGTCTCTCATATGAAAAATAAAAATAGTAACATCCAGCCCTAGCACTATATATGAAGTCTTTTATTACTGCGAAGTGACATATGTGAAACCCTGCTGCTGACATTCATGGACTTACATGCCTCCTGCTTCAATTGCTTTATGAATGTTTTGGCTTTCAGCATAAAAGCTAAAACACTGAAAACCACTGAAAAATTCTGACCATGGCAGTGACATTTATCATTTTGTAGCAGAAAGTGTGGTAGGTTGTTTGCTGGCTGTTGGTTTGTTCTTTCCAAGGCAGAGAACCTTATTTGCAGTTATTTTTCTCTCCACCCTTGTCCCCATTGAACGAGGACTAATCCAGGCTGGGAAACTGTACAAAACAAAGATCAGTGATAAAGGTGACTTTTGTTCTTAAGGTTCTAAAGCACAAGCAAAGTGGGAGTAAATGACAGACAGATGTAGTAGGAGCAAGAGAAATTGGGAGCCGGAAGTTTATTTTCATGAACTCTTGCCCGTGCTTGCTGGTTAACTCCTCCAGATGATGAGCTTTAAAATAGGCTGCTGGGATGGCATCCAAAACCTAACCTTGTGTGGGTTCATCTTCCCTTTGTGCATTTTCCTTTGTAAAATCTATGTGTCATTAATGATTGAAAACTCATCCCAGTGTTTAGAAAAATATCTAGTTCTGTATTTCATCAGAAGAACTAGAGGAGAAGAAAAAAAGGAAGCTACATTACAAATAAGTAAAATAAGTAATCTTCTTGTTGCTTTAGGCATGTTTCTGCTCATTTTAGTATGTTGTCATTCAGTTTGATTCACTGAACTGATTCCATTTTAATGGTTCACTTATGCATGCAACTACCTGGAAAAAAAGATTAAAAAAATGCCCCTAAAGCAAATCTTACTGAGATTTTGGTCAAAAAGAAGATCATAAATAACCAGAAGAGCAAAAGCTAAAACAATATGGCACACATCAAGTAAAAAGAAAGTACAGTATGTGAACTGAAGAGCAAAAAACAAACATGAGCTACAACATAGAAGTTAAAAAATAGTGCCTAAGGTAAAAAAAAAAATCAAATTCAGTTGGTTTTACAATTACACAGGAGAAAGAGTTTCTTCAGCCTTTAGATTCTTTCTTTATTCAGTTAATTTAAAGACAACAAGGCTGGAAGGGTATCTGTTCTTAGGCACCAGCAGTTTCTTAGAGCCCTTGCTGAACACTGGAAAATTTAGCAAGGGGGAAAATTGCATATCCTAAGAATATAACATGATGAATATGTTGTGTCACATACATACCATCTGTGAGTTATTCTGATAGACAGAACAGCTTGTCTGCCAAATCCTAAAGCACGGCTTTGATTAGTGCATACTTTGTAAAATAATAATCTTGGGGACTTTGGGTGAATTAAAGTGTGACCTTCAGCTTGTACTTTAAAGGTCATGTCATCTGGGTGTGGAAGGGGTAACTCCATACTTCTGTAATTAGGTCTTTCTGTAATGAGTGCTGTAGAACAGAAGCTTCCACAAATGAGGCTGCTGGCAGTTACCAAGAAGAGGAGAACTGCATCAGGACATAACGCCTAGAGAACAGGGATGTTTTGCGGCCTTCATGATGGTTGTAAAACACGATGAGCTGTATCCAGTGCTTCATACTGGGGGAGTGTAATGAGGAGAGGAGTTGTGAACTCACCAGGGTTGCAGCCATTCAAAGAGAGGTGTCCTGTGTGCAGGAATTTGTTAGTCATCTACACAGCGCTGTAAATCATCCTTTGTTGTGGTCTCAATGTTCTCTGCTTCTCGGCCTCATTGCAGACACATGGTGGGAGGATGAGCAGTGCCTCACTGATTCGGTCCTTGCTAGTCTGCTTTTTAGTGCTTCTGGAAGTGAATTTCATATGTTTTCATTTACTTAAAGTTGTTAAATGTTAGCCTGAGTTTAAAAAAAAAAAACAACTCGTTTTTGTGCAATAACATGTTTCAGCTGTGATGGCTGCTGCAGTAAATGTCTTATAAGAGAGGTCCCTTCCTGAGCTATACTGCCCATAAATATTAGCTTTATTTTTATAAGTAGTTGCTTTTTCAGCAGCAGAGTAGCTGTAACCATAAAAATGCTTAATAAGGAATGCTTTCTCAGTCACTGCCTATATGGTTAAACATTTAATAAAACCCAATTTTGTATTTCCTTGAATAGCTCTTAACATTAAATGTAAATTTTAAGCAATTGTTTTTCCTGTGGTTTGGGGATTTTTTGCAAAATGACTCTGAGCTTTAGTTTTTTTTTCCTTTTGAAACTGCTGAGCAGCTCTGAGTGGTGAAGGTTTAGGTTTTGAGAATGAAAGAACTTAAAAGAGGCTCTGCACACATCTTCTCTCCACAAGTTGTTTAAATACAGACGTCACCCAGCAGAATCAAGGCAGTTTCAAAATGTAAACTTGCTGTTTCCTGTTCTGAGTCAACCTGAATCATTGTTGTGGTTTGAAAATCATGTTTTACTGTCTTTTCACCTTTCCCTTGTTGCATGGAAATAATAGAGAAAACAAATTAATTCGGGCTGACTTTTGCTAATTCCATGGAGTGGCATGAGAAAGGTTCAGGTGGTTTAGGTGCCTTTCTCAATGGGCTTCAATGGGAGCAAGCATCCAAAAATCCTGGAATGTCAAATCCCAGTTGACTTTCTTAGTGCTTCTATGTGTGGAGAATCTCAAAACCTTCCTGATTGCTTTTTGATAGAAATAGAAAGCTGAGACCATCTCTTGTGACTCTGGAAACATTGCAGAATCCTGTTAAATGGTTTGTGACTCATTTAGTGGAACTTCTATGTATTCCAGCTTTAAGGGGTTGGAGAAACCTTTTAAGCATAGCAGACTTCAGAGTGGGTAGAAGTAGACTTAGTAAACTGCCGTTTGAGTCCAGTCCCAGAGTATCTTGTGCTTTGCTGTATGAAAAGGAAATGATTCGACTGAATCCTCTGCAGAAGTTATATTCTGCCCTGCTCTGCAAGTGTAAGTGTTCATCAGCTTTTGCAGAGAGAGAAGAAAATCTATTTTTGAAAATCTCACCCTCTGCTTTGGAATTGTTTATTTTGGAGTCTGCATTAAAAGAGGGAAAAAAAGTGGTCATCAGCTTGGAACTTACCACTTGAAAACCAGGAGGCATAGTGAGACTGCAGAACTCATTTCCATTGTCTGTTTGATTTCATCCTATAAAAATCATGGGAATGAACACAAGCAAGCATAATATGTTCTTCCATTATGCTTCTGTATTTATTTTGTATAACAGGCAGAAAAAATCAGTATGTCTCTAACAGTTTCCCTTTAAGAATATTATAATTCATTTAAATATATCTATACTTCAAAAAAAGCTATAGATAGTCTGTTTTCACTTCGGAGGGTTTTGATTCATTCCTGGTTTATATCAACACTATTTTAATCAGAGGTTGTGATCTTTCCTGAATAATATCTTTAAATAAAAACTTTACTTTTAGTGGCTTGCACGAATGTCTAAATTTCCTTCAGGCACACAGGGAAAGTCAGTAGCTGTCCTGAATAAGAGATGTCCTTTCCAACCCTAACCATTCTGTGATTCTGTGTGATCACAACAAATTCATTGGTGATGTGCTAATTAGGTTTCATTTTCAGAACACCTGGAAGGGCACCATATAGAAGCTATGATTGCTTATGTTCTCCGTTGTGAGTTTTATGTCATCAAATCAAACAGTGTCAGTGGGTTTTATGGTTTCACTGCTTCATATTCCCCCGCATTTTCTGTACAGGGTACAGTAATTGCTGCAAATTCTGCAGAGAATTTGCAATCAGACGTGATTTCTGTTGTAACGGGGAACAACCTTGCATGCCTTTGCCAGCAATAGATCTTGGCAGTAAGTCCTTAGGGAGAAGTTGTTTCTGGACAGGAGACCAACTCATACAATGAGTAAGTGATCAGTATGTATACAAGAGCATTAGGGTCATATACCATAATCTAGTATGAAAAATGCTACAGTTCTCATCTCCAAATGTCTTTCAGATGCTGCCTTGGCCATAGCATGGTGTAAATGAAAAGAAAGGAAAAGCTTTTACATATTCCAATTAGCATGGGAAATGTGAACTTCAAGATAGATCAAGGTGTTAAAATTAGATCTGGTTACAGTAGAGAACAGTTCTGTGGAAAACTGTGTGTTAGAGGAGAAAATGTTCTAGCCCAGAATCAAAAAACTTTCTAAACCTGTGTCTTAAAATATGCTCCATCTCTAGAATCACAGATGCTTTCCACTCCCGATAGAGTGCATTGGGAGAAGTCTGCATTTTTTTTCAGTTGCTGGTAAAATAATGTGTATTTCATTTCAGATTGGAGACACTTTGCATTTCAGGAAGAAGTTCCCCAGATGGAAGGATGTGAATTACTTACTCAGTGTTTATCTCAAGGTTTACTTCCCATCACAACCAATTAAGGCCATTTCATTTCATTAAAGCTAACAATTTCACATTGGGGAGATAATTCATCTAAGAAAAATGTTGTAGTATCCACTATTTGAAAGCTTGGAAGCTTCCATCAATCATATTCATCTGAAAACTTACAAGATGGGAAAATAAAGATATTTTCCTGTGTTATGACTTGGCAAATTGAATTATAATTAATTAGAATTTAACAAACCAAGATTTCATTGGTTTTTTACTACCTAGTAGGAAACGATGGGGTTCAGAAGTGGTGCCCTGTCACTTCAGTCTTGTAGTCCTTGGACAAGCCTCAACTCATTCTTATCTGTATGCATAGAGTACCCAAGGAGCCTTTTCTCGCACTGAATTGTCTTAGGACTTTTTTTGGGATGAGCAAAGACCAAGATCAAACATCACAGAAACAGAATGTGTTGGCAAATAAAACTGACTCCTTGGTATGTGTTCAAAGTGGCTGTGTTTGTATGGCAGGGGAAATCTACCATAATTCTCTGTTCCTCTCCTGCTGCCAGTGTCTGAGTGTGACTTGTGCGAAGTGCACCATTAGTATCTGCAATAACCGTGGCATTATACTGAAAGGTCGTCTTATTAATTTTAGAACTATTTTCCAGTTGAGATACTGCCAGGTCTCACTGAGGTTTCAGCAGATTAGATTAGATGGTCTTGTTTATAGACCTGGTCTAAATGAGTAGCATCAGTCCTGGGGAAGGGAGAAAGAGAGTCCGTTGCTGTCACTTGACAAATATGTTCCAGTTTTTGCCCCCAGTAATTGTGTCTCCTAGAAAAGCCAAATTTTGAAATCTGAGGAGTTAAGGTCTGGTCGGACAGATCACTGCCTATCACTGGGTTTTGAAAATCCTAGAGTGACAAGGATTCCAATCTGTAGAATATCTAGGAAAATACAGGCAATAATAATCAAAATACCAGGTGTACAGCTTTACCTTGGTCTGTGATGGGTTTCAAATTATAGAATTATCTGTGGCTCGCTTTCCTGGTGGTTCTTTGTAAGATATAAGCACTATCGTAGTGAGAATGTTAAAATATTGATTTGTTCTTGTGGTGGGTGGGATTCCTGCATTATCTCCATCCTCTCTGGGGGCAGGCATTAACAAAGGCCTTTGGAAATAATTACATACTAGTTTGCAAATAGCTAAAATTTCTCAGAGTTTTATAAGTAGGCTGTAATGGTCTGACAATCAGTTATTGTAGTTTCACGCATTTAAGTGGAAATAAACATTGTTTTTCACAGCATCCTGCTGAAAAGGAACCTATTGTTTCCCCACACTTTGTGTGTATGTGTTTATTTATGTGGAAGCTCTGAATCTTTTAAAGCTCTGTGCGTATAGCCACTATTTCTTGGTGAGATATGGCAAAATTCTGCGTGTGATAAAGAGGATCTAACAGTGGGTGAAATTTCTTTATATCACGGATTTAGTAAAATGCCTGATGTTACTCCTGTGGAGGAAGGTTCATCCTTATTTATGCTGTGCTGCTGTTAACATGGGAAAGAGCAAGATGATAGTGATTACAAACTCAGATTTATATGTGACTGTAATCATGTTATGATATGGAAAGGAGGAGGAAGAAATCTCACCTAAGTTGAGTCAGCTCCAATAGTTGGTTATTTTATGCATTAGGTCTTCTTTAGACCATCTTCCCTCAGAAATGTTTGCATGTCTAGTTAGGCCAGATAAAATCCAAGTAATTCTTGCCTCTATTTTGATATTCTTCTATCTGAGATGAAAATACTGTGCTGAAGTCCTGCGTTTTGCTGCCTTCTGTGGTTGTAGTGTCTTTTGAACTAAGCTTCATGTTTGTTGGGTTGGGTCCTGTGCTGACATCAGGCACAGATGCTGCCCCTGGTCCAAATAGTTTACAAATGGGCGGCTTCAAACTGAGGGCTCTGCTTCAAGGAGCCCTCACTCTCACTGTTGATTTTATTCTCAGCATCCAACTTCTAAGAATTAATCCCTGTCTAGCATTGCACTGGTTTAACTTGTTTTGTCTCTGTATGGGTAAAAAATGAATATCAAAGTGGTAAAATTAAGACAATGAACCTAAACCCATCAATTGTGCTGTGTTACACTGCTTGTAACTTATTGCACTCATCTGGCATTTGTCAGGTTGCACTGGTCAAATGCTTTATCTGAATAGAGGCAGGACTCAGTATATTTGTCAGTGAATACTCTTGCATTTGTCTAGAAGATTAAATTTGATATCACACAGTATAGCATTATATTTTTCGGTGTGGAGGCTGTTAGTGTGGCTTTCTGAGGAATAAAACCTCACAGGTGGGTCCAGACATCAAAGTAAATCAAGTCATTGTGTATGCTAAGAACATTGTCTTCCTTCATATCCTCACTTGCAGAACCATCATTAACTGAAATTGTAATATAGCGCTCGAAGGAAACTTTAGCTGTGCAAACTTACTTCTGAATATACTGGAGCTTTGTTCCCACAGGTCTCAGTGCAACAGCTCTAGAAGCTTCTTCCATGTAAGGCTCTGAAGATTGTCTTCTGCATTTATTAGATCTCAGTAAATTTCAGGATGGAAAGATGCTGAGAGTTGCTGCTTCTGGTTCCCTTGGTGACTTACTGATCCACAGAAACTGAAGCAAGGTATAATACAGCTGTTTGGAGAGAAATCCTTTGCAGGTCAAGGTGAAAGCCACATTTAGGTCCAGGAGAAGTGATTTCATTATGTGGTAAGAGCCTCCTCCTTCCACTTCTATTCCTCCAATGGCCATGGAAGAAGGATTTGGGATTGAACCTGAGGCACAGACTGTTTTTCCTGTGTTTTCAGACCTTCCTTCTTTCCCGCAACAGGGTTTAGCAGAACAGCCATACAGCTTTATTTAATATTCAGCCAGGCTTCAGTTGTCAGTGAGATACTAATGGAAATTTATCGCATACTGAATTTGAAAGTGACATATATACATGTTTAAATGCTGAGTTTTATTGCATACCTAAAAATACTTCACTGTCCTTTTTGATCTTTTTTTTATGTAAAGTCCTAAGTCATTGCTTAAAACCTGGCACCTCTGTATTAATCTGTCTCTATTTTTATGTATCTTTTTCTAATGAGGAAGAAAGTTCACTAGAAAATTTTGATCACCAAGTTATCAAATCCTTCATCTTGTTTTCATTCGTCATTCAAAGCCAAATTAAGAATGGGAGCATTTCATGACACACTGTGAAATGATGATGAAACTATTTGAAAATAGGAGTCAGATAGTCAGTTGCTACAAATTGGCTTGATTGCAGTAATCTTAACTTCTCCTTTCTTTGTATAAGGAGTTGGCCTCTTCTGTGCGTTACTGATAGCTGGTTTTGAAATGAAGCTGGGCCATTGGGTGAGCTAGCATGGAGGAAAACACAATCTGACATGGTTTGCTTTGGAAAACTCTTCATCTCTAAAGTTTTCTGAATGCCTCAACAAGTAAAATGATGAGGAGACAAGTACTTTTATGCCTTTTGCTTCCACCTTTCTGCTCTTGACTGTGAAACAGCAACCTTATCTATGGAGGGGCATGCTGAATCACTCTATTCACAGACCTCTGGTGACCAGAGAATGCAAATTTCTTCCCCCAGGCTCTTTTATGAGCAGTAAGTAGAATGCAAGCAGGTTGAGTTTTAGGAGAAACATCTTTAGGGAGCATGAGTAAAGGTCAGCATTTTATATGAACAAGAGGTGTGCATTTTCCTTATATTCTAGAGCTTTGTATGTGACATAAAAGCAGATTCATCTCAAAACTCTCTCCCCAGTCATGCCTTCATTCACTGGTATGAGTTTGGATTGAATACTCTTTCTGTTCCCTGTATTTTTCTGCTCAGCAATTCTTTCCTAAAATGACAAAGGGGTGTTCTGGGGGGACAGACCAGTTATTCCTTGCCAGTTGATCCACAGGGATTATGGCATTTCAGGAGTTCCCACTCAGCTATCCCATCCATTATTCTTCCTCTGGTATGTTTTGCTAAGACAGCTTTCCCTTTGAGTCTGGGTACTAATTTTGCTCTTAAGGAGCCTTTGCTGATGTCTGGAAGAATGAATTTTCATATCCTACCATATTAAAGCAAGTAGGAGAGACTGCCCCTAATTTTCTAAGGAATAGTCTTTGGAGTCCAGTTAACAGGTGAGATAAAAATGGCCTATTCCTCATCCCCATGAGGGCTAAAATTGAGTGTAAGGTATTTATCACCATCTTTGTTAGATTTCTGAGAGATCTAATAGTCCCCAAAATTGTTCGTTTCTTAACAACTATGTGCTATTAAACTGAGGCATTATTTAGCAATTGGTGCTGTCTCAAGAGAGTAATTATTCAGAAGTATCTGTTTGAAAATTCATCTACTGCTAGTTGTATAAATGTCTACACTGCTTGAAGTATTTAAATACTTAGAGGCTTTATGGTAAAAGCTACCATACTACAATATTTAACAGAATGGTGGATTTTCATTAATATTGTGTGTGCTTAGATCCAATTGCTGGTATTTTATGAGTGACTTGTGGGAATACACCTACTGATGTCAGTCCTACTGAGTAAAACATTGTGTGACCTGGTACCTTCCTGGGTGCAGAAATGAATGCAGTACAGCTCTCAATCCCGAAGAGCCCCAGCTTACCCATGTGCAGCACTGCTGAGTTTGGAGGGAATGTGAAGTGGCTGCTATCCATGCTAGGCATGATGATGAAGTGCTTTGTGAAGGAGGACAGGGAGAGTCTTCAATATTTTATCCATACTTGTGAAACTAATTGGGTCTCTCTTCAGCTTCACCACTTAATTGCAAAGGAACTGGCATGGGTGTAAAGTCTTTGAGAACACGAGTGAGCAGTCAGGTTTTGATGAAATTGGTCAGCACACTCTGAAGTTATTACAAGGGACTGACATGTCATCTGCAGACACACACAAAACAGAAT
Organism: Brotogeris chrysoptera; assembly: GCA_030323915.1. Taxonomy (NCBI): domain Eukaryota; kingdom Metazoa; phylum Chordata; class Aves; order Psittaciformes; family Psittacidae; genus Brotogeris; species Brotogeris chrysoptera. Next base: position 10,439 of record JARCZZ010039838.1, read on the forward strand.
CATATAAACCTCATTTTCTAGTTTAACTGGGACTCTTGAGTTTGCATATATAGTAATGAACATTAAATTAGTTACTGCCACTCAAGGAAATGTTCCGGGAGTCACAGAGCTGTCTGAATGTATGAGCTCAGTGCTCAGCAGTAGCAAAAAGGCAAATAGGAGGATAAGGAGTTATTAGGAAATGAGTACAGCCAACAGGAAAAATATTTGCTCCATGATACATATGATGTGGGCAGTTCTGATTGCCCAAACTCAAAATGCTTTGGCATAGTAAGTCCAGACACAGTCCCTTTCACAGTGCTGCTGTGATCCCATGGCCAGCAAGGCAGAGAAAAGCTGTGTCCTGTGCTGCCTGACAGGAATTTTCAGGTGTTGGCATGGCTGATAACAACCACTTTCATTGCCTGTTTTCCACAGTAATGAAGTTGCTAGTATCAGTTGCAGAAGCTGTTATCTGTTTGTGCACTTCTTTTTGCTGTGATGTTTTTTTTTCTGCAGACATTAGGACTGCTCTAACCTATCTCACTTGTTTTTCTGAAGAGCAGTGTTTGTCACCTCATTTTATACCATCCAAAGATTGTCCTTGTATGAAAAACCTATTTAATTACAGAGATGGGGATAAAGCATATGGTGAAGCTTGAATACTCAGTTGTTTGTATTTAAAATTTTGTATTTTTCTGTACTATTCTCCTGTATCTTTAATAAAAGGTTATAAAGATGTTTTAAATCATTAGTGTTGCAGTGGAGCTGAGCATCCTGGGTCTGTGCTCTCAACTCAAACCGAGTTTGACTGTTCAGCATTATAGACAGGGTCATGTTAACACCTTAGCCTGTGACTCTTCATATTCTGTTTTATTGACATGAGTGAGCCGAGATGTTGGATGCCTCTTCCCCTCGAGTCACAGGCTCTGTTGCTTGAAGGCAGAAATAGGCTCTGGGTCACTGGTAAATACTGTTATATGAACTGGGTAGTTCAACTCCCTCAAGATTGAACAGATGACATTACAGCTGTTGATCCAGGTCATGTTCACCCCCTTTTCTCTTCAGCTATGAGAGCAAGATGCATGCTTTTAGTAAGTGAATATGGGGATTGTTGAGTAAACACAAGGCTTTCTTATCTAGGGTTCTTATTACAAACCTGCAATATTTCTGTCATGAATTGACCTGGAAGGCTTCTCTTAGTCTAATACTGGCATTCGATGCTGACAGCCTTTGGAGTGTATGTGTTTGGCAGGGGATGCTGTGGAAGGAAACCAGGCACACTGGATTAAATGATGAAGCTAGCTGGTGGGAGAAGAAAAACTCAAACAGGACATGAACCATCTATCAGAGACAACAGACCCTCACCCTTTGCAGCAAGCACTGCTGCTCCCTAGGTGTCAACACAGGGGTCAGGAGGTGGTGCCTGGACCTGGTTGAGGAGAGAACATATTGCGATACAAGTACTGACATGATTATCTTGTGCATCTGGTGAGGAGGACCCTGTTGTTCTTTCTCTGAAATGCCCGAGTAACAAACACTAACATACTGGTGATGTTTGCTGGTTGAATGAGAGAATCGTTATTTCCTTGAAACTGGATATTTTGGAATATCCTTTGGATGCACACATTTAGGTGGCTGGTTATGACCCTAAATGTATACTTAGAGCATCATTTGCACCATGTCATGTTACTATGTAGTGAGTTAACTTTCAAATTCTCTTTGCAAGACTAGTCTGGGTTTAATCATTCAATATTTGACTGCAGCATATGCTCACCTTTTTCTAAATCTTTATTACAATAATAGGAAAGTTTAAAATTTAAATCAAGACTTTAATTCTGTTCCTTGAGCCATGGTGTATTTTAAATAGGTGGCATGGTATATTTGAACAGTCTGTCTGGCAATACCTTGCTGACCCAGACTGAGGTTTATGCAAGCAGTTTTATTTCAGATTTGTTTTTCATAATATGTTTGTTATAAAAAGGTCAAGTAGAAGAAATGTAATTTTTATAGAACATAGGCTATAAACAGACTCTTGAATGAATCATTGATTTTTAGGTTAATACTTGAATTTTTAACTTCAGTGCCACGCTTTTAATATCTTTCAGGCTTCTTGATCCAAAGCTTACTTTATATTCTGAAGGTGGGCGATTGTTTGCTGTAGTCTCAAGAGAAGATAAGCATGACATCTGGTTCACACCTGTGGTTTTAGGGATAAGAGTGTAGCTGCTTTATGTTTTATTCAGGACACTCTGTTGAAATTGCAGGGAATTTGACTCTTTGAGGCCCTTTGTCCCTAAAAAAAAAGGAAACATGAAATATAGACATCTTCTCTCAGAAGGCATTGAATAGACTTTTTATTCCAATCTATGCCTGCTGCCAGAACAGAAATTAGTTATGCAGGTTAATTATCAGATTTATGATAAAGACTTTGCTTGTGCAACTCCCATAATTCAAAAATTCCATCAAGGCATTTTGGGCTCTTGCAGAACAGTGGCAGGAGAGGTAAATGTATCAGTGGCACATAGGAGGGTGTGGGTTTGTATCCTAGTGATACCTCCCTGCCTACCACAGCCTCAGCCATGGCCACAGGCAGCGTGGGTCATGCTCTCTGTATCCGACAGTGATAGCTGGCGCCATGTTGCGGCATTTCCAGTCTCCATTGCTGGTAGCAGTGTGTCATGGGTTCAGCAGCAGCAGTGTTTTTTTCTCCTTCTTGGTAGGTGGTGCAGCGCTGTGTTTTTGATTTTTGGGCCTTGGAGCTGTGCTGATAACAGCAGTGTTTTCAGTTCCTGCTGGGTAATGTTTGGGTCTGGCCAAGGACTTTCTGAGTCTCATGCTCTGCCAGGGAGGAGGGGGAGCCGGGAGGAAGCAGAGACAGGACAC